>ML795256.1:78199-139938 GCA_009831015.1 Picea engelmannii
GTTGGTGCATCAACTTCCCGGGGTCGTAACTTTTGCATACGATCTCCGTTTTAGGCGTGTGATAGCTCATTGGAAAGGTATCGTCGAGGAGATTCATTTTGGGGGCTCAATCATGCCTTCGGCTATCATTAAGAACCTCGATCGCAAAAAAAATTCATTTAGGCCCTCAAATTGGCCCCGGAAGTGAAAACCTGCTAAAAATAGTAAATTGCCAAAATGGCCAGAAAATTGTTTTGAGCCATTTGGAAAATGTGGGTGGCCCCCGATATCCACCTGGATCATTGTGTCCCTCACCAAAATTGTTTGTCAGTTGCGCTAGCTTTAAATCCTCGTGTCACCTCGCGTAAGCTTTTTAGCCGTAGTAAACCTCTAAACCTTTCACCATTTTCGTCAAGATTCTCTACCACCAAAATCTCAAAACCTTACATCAGAATTTGTCAAAAGTTTCAAAGCTTCACATCCAATTTGTCGAGGCCCTCCCATCTATCTTTGTTCGCAATTCCTTGAAAAGGGTCTTAAAAACACCACGTTTCCTTTGTTTTGTAAAACCAAGCTATAATTCTTTTTAATATATAAAATTATATATAAATTGTATTGTTTTAAAATTATTTTATATAATTTTAAAACAATATTTTATTATCGTTTTAAAGGTTTGGTAAAAAATAAAAGGGTTTAATCTATCCAAAACCTAGGTCATATGTGAGCAAAGACCAAGTATAAAGTGTCAAGCCCAAACTCCTTTATTATTTTCAATAAAAATATTGGGCTAATTACCCTTCAAATCCAACTCCTTTATTATTTTCAATAAAAATATTGGGCTAATTACCCTTCAAATCCAATCTCCAAGCTATCCAACCAAAGCCACATCACATGCCGAGTCATAATATAATCCACACAAGCACCAAGGAGAGAGTCCACAAGGAAGCAAAGCAGTGCACTACACGTCAACCAACATTGGAAAGCTCGATGGAAATAAACTCATTGCATTTCAATATTCTAATGCATGTGGGATAAAATACCATACACAAAAAAATTAAAATTCCAAAGCACAGAGCACTCGACACCATGGAGATCACTTAAATCCCATATTGGGGGTTCCAAGTGTTCAAAAGAAAGTTCTGGAAGGTGAACCCACAACTGAGTCGAGGTAGTGCCCCATATTGCCAGTGTTCCAAAGACATGAAACTCAGATAAAACTATATCAAAATATTATCAAGTTCCAGTTGTCAAATAAAGTAGTCAAAACATCATCCGACCATCCATATCACACTCAAACTAATGAAAGTCAGGTACTTCGGGCCTTCCAACTTGCACAAAGTTTATTCATGCCCTAGGATGTCGATGGACATAGTTTCATCTTGGTCACCCTTCCATTTTGGATTTCGGCCTTCGGGTAATAACATTTCCATTGACTCATCTTCGCCTGAAGGCCGAAAGACCGAAGTTAGGGTTATTCACTCTAAGTTCCATTTCATTTATCAAAAACAACTCAGTTGTACCTTCAAGAGGGAGTTTGAAAATTCGATAGCAATCCCCTATTTTCCATGATGCATGAGATGATATACTGCCAAGGAGATGCATCAAGATGGTCTGCTCATAGAATCAAAGATGAAACTAGGGATATTTTCAATGCTATAAAAGATGCTAAAGAAGGATGACCTGTCTTTCAATGCTATAAAAGATTTTCAATGCTATAAAAGATTTTTGGAGGATTTGCAAGATCTCTAATCAAGATGGCACAAAGATTTTGAAGATATTTTGAAGACAATTTTTGATGATAATTAGTCATTTTTTATTTTGGTTATGTAATTATTACCCTCAGACTTATGTATGAGGGTAATTTCTTATGTAGTATATCTATAAATACAGGTTTTTATGAGAAACAAAAGGAGGGAACATCCTGAGAGCCTTTTTGGGCTGGGTTTGTAATGCCAATTTCTTTCAGCGAAATACAAGACATAAGCAAAGAGATTCTAAGCCTTGTTGAGTTAAATCTTGTTTTTCCATGTGTTCTATTTCTCATGTTTTCATTAATCTTCTTTCTTCTGCTCATTCATTTATTCATATTGTAGAGGTTACAATTCAATGAAACTTCTGCTGTGGATAATTAAAAGCATTCCTTCAAGTGCAGTTTTTCCTTTGTTTTGCTATGAGTAAAACAAGACCTGCATCTTAATTGTTTTTCCTAATTTACAAGTTTTATTTGTTCATAGTTTTTTATCTGTCTTTCTATGAGTGAGACAAGACTTATGTACATATATTTGAAATCATTATCATTCTTCTACTGAAAGGAAGACCATATTTATCAGAATTGGATACCTGGTTCTTCATTTTTAGTTTTGTTTTTCCACATCTTCTATCCACGCTTATGATCTAAAGGATTTAGAAGTCAAGGTCATGCCTCTTTATTTATGTTTTTTAATGGTTGAAATACTCGTTAAGACCTAGATCCATAAGCCTCAAATAGTTGATCAATCAACCCATTATTATTTTCTTCAAAATATGCTAAGGCTTGGCTCTATTACAACCTAGAGTTAACTCTTGCGACAACATTTTCTGGCACCATTGTTAGGGATGGTTTTGAAGGTCTTTATCTTCCCTAGGGTACGACAAAAGCTTATCTCTATTCCTTTATGGTGAACAAGGGATAGGAATTCAATTGGTTGTGATCATTCACCCGACGACTCCTTGGTTCGAAGACTCCACATGATTCACTCGCGAATCCACTGGTTCCAAGATGCAGGGATGATTTTAAGGATGAAAATTTATTTTAAAATGTAGAAACCTTGGTGAATCTTACTAATCCTTCATATGCCAACTATAAAATGTTTGGCTATATTTTTGTGAAAATATTCAAATTTCTAAGGATTTTATATAGTTTGTATAAAATTTTGGCGATTTTTAAGGTAAAATAATTTTATCCTATAGAATTTGGGCGAACCATTTTTAGAATAGCGAATCATTTTTTGGGAAAAACCATGGAAAATTAGCCCATGAGAGAAATTTAGCCCCTAAAATCATCCTTGCCAAGATGTCAAGTTCTTTCGCTGCTCGGATTGCTGTGAAGTTTTCTCCTTTGGATTTTACAAATTTGTTTGGTTTTCCGAATGTTGTCCCTGATATTAAAGTTTGGGAAGACATCCTTCCTAATTTTAGAGAAGATGTGGGTGACAATCCTGCACAACACATGTTTGAATTTCATAATCTTATGGATAAATTGGATATATATCATGAAGATGTCCTTATGAAGCTGTTTATGTTTTCATTGGGAGGAGACACTCGACTCTGGTACAAATCTCTATCCCCTTTAAGTATTTCCTCATTGGAATAATTTCACATGACTTTTCATAAACATTGCAAGAGAATCTATTCAACGAAACTCCTTTTTAAAGATTGCTGCAATAAAGAATTCATAGAACAAGAAAAAATTTCAGAGTAGGAAGATTTCCTTCAAAGAGAACAAGCAAATTTTCATGAAGATGAAGAAGAAATCTCAAAAGGCTTTCAAACATATCAAGATCAGGTTTTTTTCAAAAATAAAGATAAAAATGTATTTTCTTATGAAGAGCTAGATTCAAATTCATTCATACATGATTCTACCTTTAGTTCTTCTTTCCAAGAAAATGACTTTCAGGATGAGTTTGGTAACATTGATAATGCTGAAGATAGTTTGATTGAACAACACAATGATGAAATTGTTGATCTAGATCTTTGTGAAGATCAATAACTTATTGAAGACCATATACAATCACTATTTGTTGGATTAGAACATGGTCATCTTGCTATTGTGGAAATTTTGAAAGAAGATCCTTATCAGTATTATAATCAATTAGATGCGCTAAAATATGATGAACAACATGTTACCCAACAACCATTTCAGGAAGAGCTTCAAGATGATAGTGAGGATGGGAATAATTCAAATGTAATTGAAATTGTATCAAATATAATTACTGTTGTAAATCCTTATGAAGATCAGGCTATCAATATTCAACCATTATTGCCAGAGCATCATGAAACAAAGATTTATGAAAGTCAAGGTTCAATTTTTTTTATGAGCAGTTTGTTTATGATGAGTATCCGGAGGATCAAGAAGAGCATATTTCTTTCCCAACATGCATGAAAACATACAATAGTTCTCCTTTGTTTGATAACTGTGATGAATGTAATCTTGAAGTTAATGAGCAACAAATCATATCAATTTCTTCAGAAGATGTTGTTTAGTTGGAAACCAATCAACAACATCATGAAAATAATCAACCTGTGTATGACAACGATGAAGAATATTCTTGGATAGACAATGAAGAAGATAAGGAGGGGTTACTGGAGCAATTGATCTCTCCTTCCTGTTTACCAACTGTTAATCAACAGACTAGTGAGCCCCAATATGACAATCTTGAACCAGAAAAAGAAAAGACCAACAATGGAGCAAAGAAGCAGTTTCATTTTGATCCATAGGAGGAGGTATGGGATGAATGCAAAAAAATTATATCTTTTCCTTTCTATGATTCAATGGAAATTTATATGGAGTCAAAATGGGGCATGAAATTTTTTATCTTCGATTTCTTGAGGGTAGAATTTCAAAACTGTAAGTACCTGCTTCCAAGATGGTTTTTGAAATTTGCACCTACTTCTATCATTATTGTGCTCAAGGATGGAAGAAAAATTAAATTTGTTAGTCGGATATTTGCTTTGCTTCTTTGGAAATTTTCTTATACTTGAGCAAATCAGTGAAACTCGTTAGAGTAGTTACTGTATATAAATAAGCTCAACTTCGAGCATCAGAGTGCAGCTATGGTTTTTAGTATGTTTTCAATTCAGTAGTTCACTTCTCAGTTTGGCATCCAGTATGGTTTAGTTTCTAGGCATGATGACTCCATAGCCCAATGGAGGCACTTGTGCAAAACCTTTACAGTTGTAGAGAATAAGCAGTTTTGGTTTTAGAACAAGCACAAGTAAAATGACAGGGTTGATTTCAGGTCGCCCAATGGATGAAGGCACGCGGTCTACTGTTCTTGGCGCTTTGCAGGAAAGCACCATCCCTAGTTGGAGCCTATGTTATAATAAATGTTGAAATATCCAAAATTTGTGTCCCTCGCCAAAAGTTTTTGTTAGTTGCTCTAGCTTTAAATCCTTGTGTCACCTGGCATAAGATTTTTAGCCACAGTAAACCTCTAAACCTTTCGCCATTTTCGTCAAGCTTCTCTACCATAAAAATATAAAAACCTTGCATTGGAATTTGTCAAAAGTTTCAAAGATTCACATCCAATTTGTCGAGGCCCTCCCATCTCTCTTTGTTCACAATTCCTCGAAAAGGGTCTTAAAAATGCCAAGCTGCCTTTGTTTTGTTAAACCAAGATATGGTTCTTTTTTATATATAAAATTGTATATAAATTGTATTGTTTTAAAATTATTTTATATAATTTTAAAACAATATTTTATTATTGTTTTAAAGGTTTGGTAAAAAATAAAAGGGTTTAATCTATCCAAAACCTAGGTCATATGTGAGCAAAGACCAAGTATAAAGTGTCAAGCCCAAACTCCTTTATTATTTTCAATAAAAATATTGGGCTAATTACCCTTCAAATCCAATCTCCAAGCTATCCAACCAAAGCCACATCACATGCCGAGTCATAAGATAACCCACACAAGGCTCCAAAGAGAGAGTCCACAAGGGAGCAAAGAAATGCACTATGCGTCGACCAACATTGGAAAGCTCGATGGAAATAAACTCATCATATTTCAATATTCTAATGCATGTGGGATAAAATACCATACGAAAAAAATTAAAATGCCAAAGCATAGAGTGCTCGACACCATGGAGATCACTCAAATATCGAATTGGGGGTTCCAGGTGTTCAAAATAAAGTTCTGGAAGGTGAACCCATAGCTGAGTTGAGGTATTGCCCCATATCGCCTATGTTGCAGAGACATAAAACTGGGATAAAACTATATCAAACTATTATCAAGTTCTAGATGTTGAATAAAGTAGCCAAAACATCATCTGACCGTCCATATCACACTCAAACCAACGACGGTCGGGTACTTCAGGCCTTCTAACTTGCGCAAAGTTTATTCATGCCCTAGTATGTCGATGGACACAATTATGTCTTGGTCACCCTTCCATTTTGGATTTCAGACTTCGGGTAATAGCATTTCCATTGACTCATCTTCGCCCTCAGGCCAAAGGCCCCAAGCCAAGGTTCTTCACTCTAAGTTCCATTTCATTTATAAAAAACAATTCAACTATACCTTCAAGAGGGAGTTTGAAAATTCGATAGCAATCCCCTTTTTTCCATGACACATGAGATGATATACTGCCAAGGAGATTCATCAAGATGGTTTGCTCATAGAATCAGAGATTAAACTGGGGATATTTTCAATGCTATCAAAGCTGCTAAAGAAGGTCGACCTGTCTTCTTCACGAGAGAGATGGTGTTTCCTTGGATGTTCGACGAGATTGGTGTTCTTCGTCCTTTCAAAGAGGCTGCTCATATGTTGGCTGAGAAAAAAAATTGTCCACCACTATATGATACCCAAAGACTCAGACAAAAGAAGGAGGGATTCCACCCATTGGTAAGGAATGCACCGCAAATGTTGTATATAGGGAATTCCACAAGAGTGTTTTATTGCAAAACCAAAAGTACTACGAGAGGTTTCCCCAGGACAAAGAAATTATCCATGAAGTTGTTCTTTACTTGGCAGAGTTCGATGGAATGGGGGTACATCTGACATATGGAGGTCTATTGACCCCATGGGGCCTACAAATTCTTGGTCTTTTAGGATTGGGTTCCAGTGGTGGTTTTGAATGGTTACATTACATGTTTGAGAGGGCTTGGGATCTTGTGTTGGTACCTGGAACTAAGTGGCGATCAAAATTCCTTTTTCGAGCGTCTGTACCTCAAATTTTTTTCTTCATCATCATCAATATGGTTTGGGCTAGAGACAACATTGTTAATTTCAGGTTGAGGTGAAGTTGTTCATGATAGTGTTCAAGAGATATGAAAGTCTCAAGTACAGGACAAGGGAACGGAAGCGACCATCTGGTTGGGATCGTTGATTTTTCCTTTTATTTATTGAACATAAACTTATTCTACCATTCTTGTTCTCTGTTGGGTTTTGTACAAGGTTCAATACTCGACTCCTCAAGTAGTTTCCAGTAAAAGTATGTAAATATCTATTACAGGGAAAGTATCCAATTGCGGTGCCATTATAAGCAAGATGATTTTTAGAATGCATAGGTTGCCTTGAGGAAAATAATGATTTTGTTTGACTGTCATATTGTGGTATATATACACATCTTTCTCCTTAATTGTATGCTTCTCCTTCTGTTTCTAAATTTTCTAGAAAGCATTTCGATTCCTTGATTGCATTAGATTTAGTCCCAGAATCATTGGTAGTCAAAAGATAGGTGGCAAAAGGAGATATCAGTTCCTTATTTGATTTTAGCATTTCATCTATTCAAGACACTTTGTTATCTTTTCTAGAATCAAAGGCAGTATCCTTGCATTCGAAGACATAATTGGCAATTTGGTTTCCACATCTTAAGGCACAAATGGAAAGATACCTTGCAAGAAGAAGGAAGTAAAGGCACAAATGGCAGTTTCTCAGGAGTTTTGGGTCGATCATAATGATGAATCATCTCTTATAGTTGTCCAAGGATATCATGACATCAATGAGATATGATTTATAGCATAATGACTATATTCATAACATTTGGTAGCGCCAACTAGCATCCAAGGTGGCACTCTGTCCCATATTTTTGGAGCATTTGTAGGATCTCTAATCAATATGGCACGAAGACTTTGAAGATATTTTGAAGACAATTTTTTATGATAATTAGGTATTTCTTATTTTGGTTATGTAATTATTACCCTCATACTTATGTATGAGGGTAATCTCTTATGTAGTATATCTATAAATACAGGTTTTTATGAGAAACAAAAGGAGGGAACAACCCGAGAGCATTTTTGGGTTGGGTTTGTAATGCCAATTTCTTTCAGCGAAATATAGGACAAAAGCAAAGAGATTCTAAGCCTTGTTGAGTTAAATCTTGTTTTTCCATGTGTTCTGTTTCTCATGTTGTCATTAATCTTCTTTTTTCCACTCATTCATTTATTCAACTTGTAGAGGTTACAATTCAATGAAACTTCTGTTATGGCTAATTAAAAGCATTCCTTCAAGTTCAATTTTTCCTCTGTTTTGTTGTGAGTAAAACAAGACCTGCATCTTAATTGTTTTGCCTAATTTACACGTTTTATTTGTTCATTTTTTTTCCTCTGTCTTGCTATGAGTGAGACAAGACCTATGTCTAGGTATTGGAAATCATTGTCATTCTTCTACTGAAAGGAACACCAGATTTATCAAAATTGGATACCTGGTTCTTCATTTTTAGTTTTGTTTTTCCACGTCTTCTATCCACGCTTATGATCTACAGGATTTAGCAGTCGAGGTCATGCCTCTTTATTTCTGATTTTTAATTGTTGAAAGACTCGTTAAGACCTAGATCCAGAAGCCTCAAATAGATGATCAATCAACCTATTATTATTTTCTTCAAAATGTGCTAAGGCTTGGCTCTATTACAACCTAGAGTTAACTCTTGTGACAATAGTTCCTATTCCTGTTGGTGTAAAGTTATTTGCGGATCAGTGTCCCAAGACACAGGAAGAGGAGGAGGGCATGTCTCATGTTCCATATGCGAGTGCAATTGGTAGTTTCATGTATGAAATGCTCTGTACTAGACTGGACATTGCACATGTAGTGGGAGTTTTGAGCAGGTATATGTCAAAACCAGGGAAGGAGCATTGGACAACAATAAAAAGGGTTTTCAGGTATTTGCATGGCACTACTAGCTATGGATTGTGCTACCAAGGAAGATTGAGATTGGACATAGTGTTGGATATACATGTCTTTGTGGATGCAGACTGGGCTAGAGATATCGATCATAGGAGATCTACAAGTGGGTAAGTGTTTAACCTATTTGGAGGAGCAATAAGTTGGATGAGCAAAATACAGGCTGTAGTGGCCCTTTCAACTACACAAGTTGAATACATGGCAACCACTCATGCAAGTAAGGAAACAATATGCTTACAAAGATTGTATCAGGTATTGGGTTGGTACAACAAGCTGTAAGAATAGATTGTGACAGTTAGAGTGCAATTTTTCTGGCAAAGAACCTAACATATCATTCAAAGAAAAAACATATTGATATTCAATATCACTTTGTGAGAGACATGGTTGAAGAAAATAAAGTGTTGTTGATGAAGGTGGACACTTTGAAGAATGTTGTAGATTCATTAACAAAATATGTGACCACCAATAAGTTCTCTTGGTGTATAGGATCCATGGGCATTGCTGCCCTAGATTGTTGACTATGTAACCCTGTAACCCCCAGTATGCAAATAAAACAACAAGTGGGAGAATGTTGGGTATGTGTTATATTATTTGCACGAGTAGTAGTGTTGTGCAGGGGGTTATTTTTTTCCTTGGGAAACATGTCGCATTTTGCTTCATTTTTTGTGTTGCCTCGATTTTCGTGTCCATTGTTGGGCGGTTTTTTGGCACATGATTTTTGTTGATAGTTTTCTATTTCCCGTTAAGGAATTAAGGTTGTTGACTAATCCAGGTCATTGGGTTAGGGTTTGGATGTTGTTGGCTCCCATATGCATATTGTATTGTAAACAATGTATCACTATGAATGAAAATATAATATGTTGGTTTTCCTGGTTTGGGTTTCCAGGGGAAAAATCTCTGTGAAATGTTTGTATTTTCCATTGTATCTTTTCTATTCTTTTACTGAAAATATATTTGTAGTAAATATTGTACAAGGTTAAAATCTATAGGAAGGACAAAGCAAAGATGAATTATTTGCAAGAGGATGCTCCCAAAAAAGAAGTATATCTAAGTCCTCAAGTGGGAGATCTAAATCTCCTATAAAGTTTATAAAGGTATGCTGGAGATGTGGAAAATAAGGGCACTACAAGAAGAAATCCAAGGAAGAAGGAGGGGATATGTACTTGGATTCTTCAAGCACACATGCAAATCATGAGGCATGTCTAGTTGAATCAGGCACACCCTTTCATATGACTCCTCATAGGGAGTTGTTTTGTGAATAAGAAAGGTGTTGGAGTGCCTTTATTTTTCAATTTTGATTTTCTTCAAAGGTTGGAGCCGCCTTTTTCTAAGTGGGTGAAATGTTATACTTAAGCCCAAAAGTTGGTTTTGAGGTTTTCGTTTATTTCATGTTTTTACCCACTCAAGCCTCAGTATCCTGACACACGAAATGGCGATAGTTGTTTTAGTTCTAAATCACCGTCACTAAACCACTAAGTAAATATTATCACTTTTATTACCTCGTGCTCTCGCGCTTTGAGAGTTACATGTTGAATGCTTTTCAAACCCCGATATGTGAAGTCACAAAGTAGTTTTAAAAGTTACCCTGGTTAGTGTCAAGAGTAAATCTTTTAAACTTTGGTTAAGCGTTATCGTGCTTTCGTGACTCAACGATCGCTCCCCCAAAAAGCCGCACCTTCGTGACTCTGATCCATGAAGTTGCGATTTCCTTTTTTAGGCATGGATTAATTAAAAACTTGAGTGAAATCACAGATAAACGGCTAAATCGTGCCATCACGATTTCGGGTCTTTGGGGATCCAAGGCTAGGAGCGAAATCATCCGATGCAGCGAATGCCGAAAAGGGATTTAAGGACTAAAAGTACTTAATTGAAGGAAATATGTTGAATTAATTAACGCCTTAAACAACCTTTAACACACACAGTCTACGGATGAAAGTTTTGAATGTTTCCGCGTTTTTCATTGTCATGAATCATTTAAGCATTTATGGCATTTATTTGAATGTTGGAGAGTTAATGGATAATACGATCTCGTTTCACTCCTAAATATTTCCATTAAATGACTTGATCGTTCTGTCAGCAAGGACTCACACATGCTTAAAAGATCAAAGCAAAGGGGTTTCTCTTATTATTTCAGTTTTATTTCTATTGTGTGCAGAGCTTTTTCACCAGGATAACTTCCGTCTGTATTTGCAATTCTTACTACAGGGGATCTGAGTGTTGGGTTCTCTATCATGGCTCCACAAAAAGCACCCAAGGCTGCTGCCGAGAGTTCATGTCAGGGCTCAGATGTTGTTTCTGGTACTTCCCCCCGAAGTATTAATACTGTCAAAACATGGAAATACGTTTCCAACATTCTTCAGTCCGAATCGGTAAATTGTTCATATGATTCCAGTGATAACGAGAAGGATGACTTGACCACCAAATACAAAATCGTTGCTCAAGCAGAGATGCACAAAATAGCGGCAAGGCCACAGCTTCTTCCCTATTATGATATGATTAGATGGGCACTAGACCATGTGGACATCCTGACTAGGATGATTATCAGTGAACAGAGGGTGACAATTGGGACTTTTAGAACAGAACATTTGCAGGTAGTGTATAAGCTGTCACCCACACCAAACTTTATGCACAATACTGAGTTTCTAGAAGATTTCAAAGGGAAGGAATGTGAGAAATTTGGCATAATCTTATCCGATCTAATCTAGGATTGGGTTTCACACCCGCAAAATTTAGGGCTGATACTAATGGAATTTATTCAATCTCCTCCTTAGAGCCACAATTCAAGTATATAGCGATGATGGCCTGTAGGTTGTATGGGAAGGAGGACACTACTCACTTTTTCCTCCCATGGGTATCGCTTATTCATACGGTTGCTGAAGGTTTTTCTTTCGACAAGGCTAAACTGTTGTCGGATAGTCTGACCAATCGAATTACCGAATATCGAGCGTAGAAGGTGAGTGGGAAAGCAGCTTCATTTTTTATGTCCGCCTACATCATGGACGCTATTTGCTTGATGACACCTTTCCCTCTAATGAGCTTGAGTTGGAATCCATCTAATTCATAGCCTATTCATGTCTATCACTCAAAACTTTGGGAGGATAAAGCCAAAGAATTCATCTACGAGATTTTCAACTGGGTAATGGTACTAATGCATGTCTCCATCTTCGGTCACCCACCTCCTAGGATTTCAGATAACATCATGGACAACTTGAGTAGTGTGGCTAACTGGTATGTAGAAGCAGAGTTTTCGTACATAAGGGTTTTCGGCACCTCTGTTCCCCCATATACTCTGCCGCTATTCTTGCCAGATAAGCTGGTATGTCGCGAGATCGTCAGGCAAACTGTGCTCGGTGGGATAAGAAAAGAGCTCAAAGGATTTTCGAAGAAGGTATGGCCACCCTTCCTCATTCATATTAATACATATTCCTTATTATATTTTGACCATGCCAAAGCCGAGACTATGGCCTTGGAGGAAATGAAATTGGTGGACATCGAGTTTAAGAAGCATGACCCTAATAAGGTTGTGAGTAATCACATGGCGAGTTGTGGCCTGAAGAGATATGAACATGAGCATTTGCCTCACGATGAAATCTTCCAAGGTGCAAGATCCTACTCTGAAGTCCTAAGTTGGATTCAAGCCTTGTTTCCTGGAGATATGGCTGATTTCTTTAAATTTCAGGAGCATCGACGAAGTTGCCTCCCTCCAATTTTATAGGGAAAGAACCCGAAAACTACAAATATACAACAAACAGAAGCCAAGGGCTCAAAGGACTTAGGTACTGATGGGGAGGAAAAATAGGAAAAGACAGGGGAAGCTAGGACTTCGGAATAGGAAGCCGAGATCCCCAACTCAGAGGAAGGAAGCCCAGAAACGGTTGCACCGGGCAAGATGGTACAAAGTCAAGCAAAGATATTCCCGCAAAGGGTAGGCGTTACACCATCGACCACATAAAGCGAGCCAGACATGGATGCTACCCCAAAACAATAATCCAAGGAAATCGACAGTCCCATTGCTTCTATCACTCCCTTACAGTTCACAAAGGGGAACCCCGACGCGGGATGGAATTTCGGTGAAGAACTAATGCCCATTTCTGTAGAAGAGTTACCTCCAAATGAATTTTTCTTCGATAAGAAAAGGAATGCCATTGTGAAGCAAGGGTTTTATCAAAAAGTAGGCACAGTAGCCAAAAAATTCAAAGTCCTGACCGATGGAAAGGCTGTGGAAAAAGAAGAATTTTCCACTGAGATAGTAGGGACGTTGGGGGCTTATGCTACAACCAACCAATATTCCGTTGGATCTCTAAAAGCACAGTTAAGAGGAAGAACCTCTTGATTAGTAAGTTGGAGGCTAAGCTAGCTACGACAGAGGCGAATGCCAGAGATTAGGTGAACACAGGTCTCGAGTAAGACATAGTAGCCGATCAAAAAGAAATCGAACAACTCAGATCCGATCTCGGGAAAATGCATCAGTCGGCCCAAATCAGCCAAGCACAGGTAGGCCAGCAAGAGGAACTGATAAATCAATTGCAATTAAATTTGAATTCTGCTGAGAACCAGGTCATAGACATCAAGATATTCCAATCCCAAGCCATTGAAATTCGAAAGAAAGTGTTAGTAGCTCAATAGGATTTACTTGCTAAAGTGGAAGCCATTCAAAATCACTGCCAGACAATAGATCAAGTGCTAAAAGATATTTCTCTGAGAGAAAGAGAAGCTGGGGCAGCTCGGGTTTCTTTCCAAGAGGTTGTTATAGCAATGATGAAAGAATAAATGGTCAGTAGTTCTAGACTATCCATCCCAGAGCAAACCAGAGAGAATATCTTACTGAAGGCATGGGAGCATAATATATCAGAAAGTAGAGAACGAGCTAAAGAAATGAGAAATTCTCGTGAAGAAATTTTTGGCTTAATAAATAAAAATCTGTTGGACCTCGATAAGGAAAGCAGTGCTGGGACACTAGGAAAAATTGATATAGTCAAGCACCTACTAGATATCAAGGAAAATGCGGAAAAAGAGCAGGCTGAAGTATCCCAGATAAGTCAGGTTGATATTGTCCAAGTGGATAAATGGTTAATAAAACCAAGTGTGCAGTTATGGTCTATCGTCACGGAAGACCGCCAAGTAGGAAAAAGGTTGCCATAGTTAGAAAGGGATTTTTACACTTTTGAGGCAAACAGCTAAGCAGAGCCTTCTAAGTTGATAGCCCAATTGATAAAAAGGTGTGTCAATTGCATTGGGCAAGCGAAAGGGCAAGTTTCTGGCGTTAAATGATGACAGATGTTATTCTGTTCTATTTCTAGAGCCAGAAGAGTAAATAAAGGAAGGTGCTCTGCCCACATGAAGGAGGACAAAAGACAAGGAAATGAAACACTTCAATTTTCCATTTGTAACCGAAAAATTCTGGAACAATTGAAATTCGAATGTTTAGAAGTTTGTATAAATATACATTTTGAAAAGAGAACAAAGGTTGGTCTCTCTTGGCCGATTTTAATAGATATTTTTTCTTTTCGCAAATTAATACGAAGCAATCCAAAGATTCCTGATTTTGTGAAGACTGAGTTATGTGCTTTTCTCTGTCATTTCATATTCAATTTCATTTCACATGTATATCTTTGCTAAATGCTTAGCTACAATTTAGTACAAACTCTACTGTGGTGACCAACTGTTTAGTCATCTAATCGTTTGCATTTTTTCCTCTGTATCGACTATCAGCAGGTACAAGACCTATGAACTATTTAGATATCTATATTTTATGCTTCGTCAGAGTTTTTCTTGTCTATTTTCTTCTTCTATTTACAGGGTGAGATTCTCTCTTGATTGGAGCCTCGCATTGTCGAAAGATTAATGTTTTATTACATTTCATGCATGATTTTTCAAAGTTAACTCAGTTACGGGAGAAGGCCTTTGGTTTTGTTCTACCATTAATTTGGATCCAGAAATTCTTTCTTATATGATCAAAAAATTGAAATAGCATTTTAAGCATCGAACTCTTCAAACTCTGTTCCTCCATGACTGTGCCTGTTGCAAGACATCCCAACATTGAACTCGACCTATCAGATCAAACCAACATCGCTTTAAATCTCTTTGATACCATACTTAAAACTGCCACCACCTAAGTAGAACTCGAACGTTCATGGGCAATCGTTGAACGGGATATAAGCATCCAGGAACATTTGAAAGTGAGACAGAGACAACCTAGAAATCAGCCTTAGCTTCCTTTCCCGAAGTTTGATCTTTCCCTTTTTATCTTTCACTCACTTTGGGATGCCTAGAATCTATACTTTATAGCCTTAAGTACAGACTCTGGAACAACAAAAGGTATGATGGAGGTGATGAATGAAGGAAAAAACATAGGATGAGGAAAATTCAAGTTCAAGCTCATGAATGGAAGGATTAGAACACTCCCTACTATTCTGCACATTCCAGGATTGGCCAAAAATTTGATTTATGTAATAAAAATGGACGATGCAGGGATGCATGGATATACATGGATATATTTCTTCAAGAAAAAATATGAAGTATTTGACAGGTTTAAAGAGTTTAAGGCTCTTGTGGAGAATCAAACAGAGAAAATAATTAAGGTGTTGAGGATGGATAATGAGGGAGAGTTTTGTGGAAATGAATTTGAATAATTCTATACGAAGTATGGTATAGCAAGGAAGAATATTACTCCATATACACCTCAACATAATGGAGTTATAGAAAGTATGAATAGGACACTGATGGAAAAATCAAGGTGCATGCTTAGTGGTGTCGGGTTAGGAAAAGAATTATGGGTAGAGGGAGTGGGTTCTGCATGTTACTTGGTTAATCAATTACACTCATCAACACTGGATGACAAGACTCCACACAAGGTATGGACTGGTAAGAAACCCTCTCTCACATATCTCAGGGTATTTGTTTGTGATGCCTATGTTCATGTTCCAAAGGAAAACATGAGTAAGCTAGATAAAAATGATGAAAAGTGTATCTTTATTGGGTATAAATATGGTATGAAAGGCTATAAACTTTGGAACCCAGAGACGAAGAAGGTTGTGTATAGCCGAGATGTGGTAATTAGAGAAATCAAAGATGTTTTCAAGAAGGAAGTCCTGCCAAGGAAGGAAGAACCAAAGAAAATAGAGTTTGAGTTGAAGGATGATGAATCGAACTCTATAGACGAACTTGAATTAGAAGAAGAAGATCCTCATAATCTAGTATTTAGGAAATCGGGTTTGAGAAGGAAGGCAACCAAAAAAGTATACTCCACCTGATTTTCATTCAAATTTTTCTTTGTCTATTATTTATGATGATCCTAGAACCATTAGGGTGGCAGTGAATTCAAAGGATGGAAAACTCTGGAAAAATTCCATGGTTGAAGAAATGTCAGCCTTGGATAAGAATGAGGCTTGGGATCTGGTGGAGTTTTTGACTGGAAGAAATCCCATTGGAAAAAAATGGGTTTTTAAGAAGAAGTTGGATGCAGAAGGAAAAGTGGAGAAATACAAAGTTCAGTTACTAGCAAAAGGTTACTACCAGGTAGAGGGAATAGATTTTGGTGAGATTTTTTCCCCTGTTTCCAAGTTAACTTCAATTATATTTATTTTATTTGTTGCTACTGCATTTGATTTTGATGTAGAACAGATGGATGTGAAGATGAAATTCCTACATGGGGATGTGGAATAAGAAATCTACATGAAGAAACTAGAAGGCTTCGTTGTGAAGGGAAAGAAAGAGCTGGTGTGCAGGCTTAAAATGTCCCTGTATGGGTTAAAGCAATCACCAAGGATGCAATATCAAAAAATTGACACTTATATGTTGGGAGTTGGCTTCACAAGGGGCAAAGCAGATCATTGTGTGTATTTCAAATTAGTCGGTGACCATCTTATTTATTTCGTATAGTATGTGGATGATATCTTGTTGATAGGAAACAACAAGGAGATTATCCAGGATGTGAAAACTCAATTGTCCTCTAAATTTTACATGAAGGATATCGATGTTGTAAATTTCATTTTGGTCATGGAAATTAAAAGAGATCAGGAAAATGGGAAACTTTGGTTAAATCATAGGAAATATGTCGAGACAATGTTGCAGAGGTTTAATATGTAGGGATATAAAGTAGTCAAGGTCCTTATTCCTGTAGTTATATGTGGATCAATGTCTCAAGACACAGGAAGAGGAAGCGGGCATGTCCCGAGTTCCATATGCTAGTGTGGTTGGTAGTTTGATGTATGCAATGGTTTGTACTAGCATGGACATTGCAGATGCAATGGGAGTTTTGAGCAGGTATATGTCAAAACCAAGGAAGGATCATTGGACAATAATAAAGAGGGTTTTCAGGTATTTGTGTGGCACTACTAGTTATGGATTGTGCCACCAAGGAAGACCAATATTAGAAAGAGTGTTGGAAATATATGGGTTTGTTGATGTAGACTGGGATGGATATCTAAATCATAGAAGATCTATAAGTGGGTATGTGTTTAACCTGTTTGGAGGAGTAATCAGTTGGATGAGCAAAAGACAATATGTTGTGGAACTATCAACTGCAAAAGCTAAATACATGATGACCACTCATGCAATCAAGGAAGTAGTATGGTTATAGAGATTTTGTTCAAGTATTGGTTTGGTACAACAAGATGTAATGATAGATTGTGACAGTCAGAGTGGAATCTTCCTGGCAAAGAACCTAGCTTATCGTTCAAAGACAAAGCATATTGATGTTCAATATCACTTTGTGAGAGACATGGTTGAAGAAAATAAAGTGGTGTTGATGAAGGTGGACACTTTGAGGAATGTTATGGATTCATTAAAAAAAATTGTGAGCACTGAGAAGTTCTCTTGGTGTAGAGTATCTATGAGCATTGGTGTCCTATTTTGACTTTGTAACCTTGTAACCCCATGTATGCAAAGAAAAAAAGAAGTGGGAGAATGTTGGGTATGTGTTATATTCTTTGCACAACCAAATATAGTGTTTGCATTGCGTTGGGCTCATGGGGGGGGGGGAGGGGCAGGGGCTAGCCCACCCTTACCCAAGGGGTCACAAGGGGTGAGATCCCCCTATGCGGGGGTTCAAGGGAAGCACCCCCATTTTTTTTTTTTGGCATTTTTTGCGTTCGTTTTTTGGTGGTTTATCGAGACATCGTTTTTGTCGATGGTTTTCTAATTCTGGTTAAGGAATTAGGGTTGTTGACTAATCAAGGTCAATGGAATAGGGGTTTCGATGCCACAGGATCCTATATATGTATTGTATTGTAAGCAATGAACATATGATGGATATAATATTATAGGTCTGACTCTAAACATGATGCTGGTTTTCCCGGTTTGGGTTTCCAGGGAAAAAATCTTCGTGTAATGTGTGTGTGTGCCATTGTGTCTTTTCTGTTTTTATTGAGAATCTATTTGCAATAAATAATTGTAAACAATTAAAATATATATTTTTCATCCATTAACCAGGGTGTTCCAATTTGGAGGGTGACATGTATTGACACATCGGATGGTGCATGTGACATGGAGCCACATGGAGGTAGGTGAAAGAAGGCTTGAAAACTTGAAAAGGACATAACTTTTGATCCTGAGCTCAGTTTTGAGCATTGTTACAGTCATTGGAAATCTCTCGATGAGAAAAATTGAATTATGATATCATAATTGGATTTATAGGGGTAGAAAGGTGGTTTGAGAAAATAAAAGAAGAAATTTGTACAACCCACCAACCTAAGAGAGTTTAGGGTGTTGGGTGTGTTACATTCTTACTAGTTATCTTTTGCTTGGAAAGTTTGTTACAGACCTTCTATAGCTCAGGATTTAATATAGTGAATTGTATAAATTATGTGTGAATATTCTTAGTTATTTGTTGCGGAAAGTTGGTGAAATATGTGTGTGATGAGTCATATGTACTGAGGGACTTGGGAACTGTCTCGTGCGCTTCAATTCCTAGCTATATAGCAAGGCTATGATTTACATCATAGTTATAAAGGGATCAATCACTGGTATGGGGGCATTAAGAAAGCTTGCACTTAAGTTGGAATGTGATGAATCATGATGTAGGATTCACATATTTAAGCTCGATAGTGTGCCTACTAGGAAGTATTGGTTCTATATCGTAGTTTTTGAGTACGAGTCGCTTAGAAGGTGATACTTGGCTTTGAAATCCTTTAATGGATTCACTAGAAGAGGTATGAAAATCAACTAAGTGTAGCGGGAGAATCCTGACCATCTACCAGAAATTTAAATGGATGTAGACCATTCATTTTCCCGAAACCACATTCATTTTTCCGAATCTTATCAAACCAATGCCTCTTCAAGTTCAAGGAGTTCATTAAATCTCACCCAGTTTTAAACCCAATCCTAACTAAGGTCATTGATCTTGATCACCCTTAACTTTTCAATCACTCGGGAAATAATTTTTAGGAAAGCTCGTTCGACCTTATTCGACATGTTAAACCCACACAACTTTTGTTATCACATAAACTTGTCAAGGTCTTGTGAGTCTACGGTTTCTACCCGTGTCTATAATTTGCCTATTTCTCCTCTTTTTGTAGGCCTGATCGTAAGTTTTCTTCTCGGCTTGTAGTTTTTCTTTTGTTTTCCTTTACCCATTTTATATACCTGTTTTTCCTTAGAAGCTTGCCTGAGAAAAATCGGCCCTTAGCCTACTATTTTCCCTAAAGATGATAACTTCTCCCTTTGCCTCTATTGTTGATCCTTTTTTTTCCTGAGCCCTCAAATAGTCATCTGAGTAATTGTTCACAGGCTGCAGTCGTGAGCACCAAGCACAACACTTAGAGCAGTCTCATATGGAATCAAATCAAGCGAGCGAGCAAGACCAGTTTTCAGTGGTGTGGATCCATTAGATAGATCAGATGGATGACCATCAGATGATCGGGACCATACAATTGCATGAAGAATAGTGTCAGGTAGGGTTGTGAAACCGCGAGGCCATCCTAGTCGTTGATCCATGGAAGGACACGTGGTGCATGATCAACATAGTCGTGATTTCGCGAGGCAGAAAGGTCAAAGAGAAAAGTCATGAGGAATCGCGAAACGCGAAGTCACAAAATAATCTGGGCCATCCATTCTAGAAGGACCCGTGTCTTCCGATCCAAGGGATCATGATTTCGTGACTCGGAGGTTTGAGCATAGAGCACAACATGAGTTCATGAAATGTGAAATTGCGATGCGCCTGGGATTTAGGCTCATGGTCACAGCCCAAGATCATCTGGAAAGCGAGGCCAAATGAAAAGTAGGCACATGTCGAAGCAGCGGGTGATCGAAGTTGTTCAAGGAACTGATCATGGTTGTCAAATCCAAAGAATGTTTGATCATCGATCCAGACGGGTCATTTTGCAGGATCGGGCATCGGGATATTTGAAATCAAGGAAAGTGAAAACTCCTGAAATGCGAGATCTCAAAATCTCATATGGGATAAGTGCAAGGTATCGACCCGTGGTCGTGTGGGGTGATGAGAAGGATCTGCGCAAAGGATCAAAGCGCCCAAGTTGATCACAGAGAAAGATCTACACGGGCTTGAGACGCTAGAATTGACTCGAAGGAGTTGTGAGCTCGCCTAGAGCATTCATGGGTGTCAGGCTTTGTCCTGATCCCAATGAAAGTAGTTAATAAAATTGGGGAAGGTGGTTGAAACCTCATTTCAATACATTAATGGAAAGCATGGAAAGTTTGGTCATGAAGGGCTGTCAGCTGAAAGTTCCATGTCATGGATTTTCTTGTGAAGCCCATACCAATCTGATATTGCATCTGACAGAAGAATGCAAGTGCAACCTGAGATAAGGAGATGCAGAAGTCAAGCCTTTAATGCAATGACCAGAGCGTGCTTTTAAAGGGAGAAATTTGTTTTGAGTATAAATACTCAGTTTTGATATTTTGTTAGGGTCGATGGTAGAGCAAATCTTCCATATTGTAAAGTTTTAGTAAAGCCTTTGGATTCTGGTTATGTATCTGTATTTGACACTTCTTGTTTAATCCAAGTAAACTTTTCTTACCCTATCTTATTATGCATTTGATACTGGATGTTCATGATTGAAGGATTCACAAGGATTATTGTGACTGTGTTGTAATGGATGTTTGATTGCAGTGCTGTCATAATGTTTTCAGTATCCTGAAGCTCCGAATCCAAGAAGATCTTGTTTTCTGAGTTTTTCCTCCTTAGGCTGTTGGAAGACCTGATGTTCATAGAAAACCTTTACATTTTCTTCTCAAGTTCTTCCTCCTACTCACCCTTACTACAACTTACTAACTAAAGTTAGATCAAGACCTCACCTATCTGTGCATACCAACCTAGTTTTTTGAGTTAAGACTATACTTTCATGAGACTATGCCCATTTGACCCTTTTATAACCAACCCATGACATAAAACTCTAATGGGTATCGGGCTTTCTTTTCTTGCAATCTGAAGGGCGACTTCCAGTGCTAATATTTCTGGTGCCGCTGTCAGGGATGAAATTGAAGATTTTCCCTGGGATTGAATGACAAAGATTACTAGTTCTGAAGGTGCATCGAAACTTAGTACATCAAAGATTGCAACTATGCACTCAACGAATCCACTGTGGTGACTCCATCGATGCAAATCCACTGGCGACTTCACTATTTCAATTGTGGCTTCTAGAGGCAAACACACAAGGTCCACTCCACAGTTGCCTTTAGCTACACCTGAAGCTGACCTAGAAAAAATTTTCAGAAAGGGGAAGGCCCTTCGAGAAAGTACTTCTACTGCTGAACCAGGTATTTCTGATGATTTTTACTGTCCTCCTTTAGAAACTCCAATATCTACTTCTCATTTTCCTATCATATTGTCTATTGGAGTTTCCCGAATTTTAAATTTTGGGAGTGTTCCTGTTGAGTTTTCCCCTCCTAGTCTGAGATTGGAGGGAGAAATCCTTGTCACTCCTCTCTCCCTTGAAGTTGTACCTTGTTCTAGACCCCATGCCTCGGAAGATTTTCCCACTCCAGGTTTTATTGCTCCTCCTCCTATTAGAGTTACATATTTTGCAAAAAGGGAAACTTCTTTTCCCTCAAACCCTGTAGCCTTTTCTCCAAATCCTCTGTTGTTTCCCTTTCCTCCTAGAATCTCAGTTCTAGTCTCCCCAGGTCAAACCCCTTCCCCTCCTACTTCTCCTCCACCTATTATCCCTATGGAAGGTGCTAATACCCCTAGAAATAGAATGGACGACATTGTAGCTGCCTAATATGCTCGTCTCATTCTGCCTCAACCTCTTAATGCCCTACTGGCTGGTGGCTACCTTAAGTAGCTGCCTAAGTTTACAAGAGAGGGAGATATAACTGTAGAGGAGCACCTTACATCTTTCTATAGTTATGCTGATAACTATGTCATATTAGATGAAAATGTGTGGATGAGGATTTTTGTCCATAGTCTTGACGAAGAAGACATAAAGTGGTTTAGAGCCCTGGCTCCTGGATCCATCATTGGAATTGAGGCTCTAGACAATGTCTTCTTGAGACAATGGGGGGATAAAAAGGCCTTCATGTATTATATCATAGAATTTGGGTCCCTGAAGAGAAAAGAGGGAGAGTCTGTTTCTGATTTCTCCAAAAGATTCAACACAATGTACAATAAAATCCCCGCTAAGATAAAACCTATAGAGGCCTCCGCCAAAATTGCCTATGCCAGTGCCTTTGACTTTGATTTTTTCCTCCCGTTAAGAGAGAGAAGAGCTACCTCCTTGGCTCATATGCAAGATGTAGCCCTGGAAGTAGAGTCTAACATATTGGCAGTTGACTGACTCAGGAATAAGGCTAATAAAGACAGAGGAAGGGGAAGATCTAAAGCCTCAACCTCCTGTTCCTCTTCCCTTTCCCCTCAAATGGAAAAAGTAACCAAGTTACTAAAATCAATTTTAGCAAGAATGGAAAGGTTGGAATTGGAGGGAAAGAAAACATACAAAAATCCTCAAAATGTTGATAATAGAGGCAACTTTAGGAGGCTGAATAAGAATGCTCCTCAGATTAGGCAAAGAGAGCCTCAAAATAGAGACAGGTATGAGCAGAAAATACAAACCGCTCTTCAGAACAACCTTGTCACAGATGATTTTGGAGAGGGAAAAGACCTTGACCCAGAAATTCACTGTCTTGAAGACTCATCTCCTTATCCTCACTTAAATTAGTCAACATACAAGGAATATCTCATGGACATTCAATCAAACGAGCGGAGGAAGGGGAATAAGGTCAGCGACAACCCAAATAGATACAACCTCAAGTCTAAGAAGAAAGATGAGAAGTCCAACATCCCTGATCAACCTCCTAGAGCATACAAGCCTATCAAATACGCATCAAACAACAACAAGGAAAATAAAGCACATAATCACTCATCAGTAGTCAAAGGTCCTATCCCAAAGGTAAAAGAAATTATGAAGCCCCCCTCCTATTTTAACTTTGATCATGAAATTCAAAATATTAGGATCCCTGTACCCCTTTCAGAGTTGGTCAAGCATGAGGACTTTAAGAGATCCCTATCTAAAATGTTGTTGCCTGAACCTTTGAATCATCCCTCAAACTCGATCAATTTGCAAGACAAGAAGCCAACCGTCATCTTAGGTCCCATGGTAGAAGATAGAGATGATTCATCCCCTCCCTTCTACACATCACTGAACATACATGACAAGGTACTACATAATTGTCTGATGGATTCAGGGGCCTCTCATAATCTCATGCCCAAAACTGTTATGGAAGAACTGGGACTAGAAATCACAAGGGCTTATCATGACTTATATTCCTTTGACTCTAGGAAAGTGCAATGGCTTGGGGTCATAAAAGATCTAGTGGTGACCTTCTTCCAATTTCCCATGAAAAGTATGGTCATGGATATTGTGGTCGTTGATGTTCCTCCCAAGTTCGGCATGCTATTGTTGAGATCTTGGATTAAAAGACTCGGAGGAACGTTGTATATGGACCTCACATATGCTACCATTCCAATGTTCAGAGGGGAACATAGGAGACTGTACATAGAAGCTTAGTTGGCCTACATTATCAGTGATGAAGCGGACCCCACCAATCATCCTATCTTTTCCCTTGATACTAATTTGGGATGCAACTTATTGCAACTCACCAATGCCCTTGAACCTCCTCTTGAGATCAGAAGGTCCAATACTCTCTATGAAGATTCTCCTCCAATTACCTCTGTGTGGGAAATATTTTTCGACGGAGCCTCTTCTAGAGAAGGTGATGGTGCTGGGGTATTTTTTGTCTCCCTTGCTCAGGAAACCATATCTCTGTCATACAAATTAGAATTTGAAATTACCAATAATGTGGCAGAATATGAGGCTTTTTTTTTAGGTTTGAGGGCTGCAAAAGACATGGGAATTGAGGAGATATTAGTGTTTGGGGATGCTGAGTTGATTGTCCATTAGATCATAAATGATTATCAGGCCAAACATCCTTGGCTCAAAAGTTACAGAAATGAAGTGTGGGATCTAGTTGACAGCTTTTTCTTGTCTTTCAACATTTCATTCGTTCCCAAAGAAGAAAATGTCATGGCTGATTCTCTAGCTGTCTCAACGAGCCATTTCAAAGTCCCTCTGCCACCTAAACTCGGGTACGACGTAGAAGTAAAATATAGACCCTCCATACCTGACAACGTCAAGCATTGGAAAGTGTTCGAGGATGATCTTGAGATCAAAATATTCCCAGAGACTGTTGGTGAGTTTTCAGCATTACACATTGATCAAGATCCTAATTCTAACATCGATCCTCCTGCTGATTTTTTTCTGAACAATATTGCTAATCACCATATTGTCCAATTGCCTAGCAATCATATCCAAAAGGGACTAGTTCCTTTGAAAATATTATTTGACAGGAATGATGTGGCGATAAAGAATAAAGTTTCAAACGAGGATGTTGATGTGGCTGAGTGCGATATTGGCACAGAGGGGAATCCAAAATTCGTCAGCTTGTCGAACAACTTGTCAAGGGAGCAGAGGGCCGAGTATGATGAGTTATTAAAAGAATTTGTTGATGTGTTATCCTGGACCTACAAAGACCTCAAAACATATGACACCAACATTATTGAGCATAAGATTCCACAGAAAGAGGAGGCCAAACCATTTAGGCAGAAATTAATACAAATAAATCCTATGTTGCTTCCTATTATGGAGAAGGAGGTAAAGAAGTTGTTGGATGCCCAAATCATTGTCCCTTTGAGATATTCTAAATGGGTGGCCAACTTGGTCCTAGTAAGGAAGAAAAATGGAGAATTTAGAATCTGTGTTGATTTTAGGAACCTGAACAGAAGCTCCAAGAAGGACAATTACCCTTTGCCAAAAATGGAACACATATTGCAGAGGGTAACAGGTGCGTCCAGAATTTCCATGATTGATGGATTTTTGGGCTACAATTAGATCTCTGTCTTACCTGAAGACAGAGAGAAGACAACCTTCACCACTCCTTGGGGTACATTCATGTATACCAAAATGTGCTTTGGAATGATGAACGCAGGAGCTACCTTCCAGCGAGCCATGGACATCGCCTTCATTGGAGAAAGAGATAAATTTGTGGTCATTTGTTTGGATGACATAATAGTTTTCTCCAAATCTGACAAAGAACATCGTCAACATCTGAGGAAAGTCTTCTCGAAATGTAGAAGGTTTTGTCTCTACCTAAATCCCAAGAAGTCTTTATTTTCCATGCAGGAAGGAAAATTGTTGTGACACATTGTATCAGCTGAGGGGTTCAACATTGATTCAAGCAGGGTAGAAGCTATTCAATCCTTATCACTTCCCAGATCCAAGAAAGAAATTCAGTCCTTCCTGAGCAAAATCAATTTCTTAAGAAGGTTTGTTTCAAATTTTGCTAAATCGGTGAAGCATATCACAACCATGCTCAGGAAGGGGAACATAGTAAAATGGACCGTTGAGCCCAGAGAATCCTTCAACCAAATCAAGAAGGCACTGACTGAGGCACCTGTGCTAATCATTCTCGATTATTCCAAGGATTTTCTTATTTTCTCCTTTGCTTCTTTTGATACAGTGGTAGTTGTTTTATTGCAGAAGAATGATGCAGGGCTGGAGCAGCCTATTTATTTTTTCAGTCGAGCACTAAGAGATGCAGAGATAAGATATGACATCATGGAGAAGTAGGCCTATGCCTTGGTGAAAGCCCTCAAAGATTTCAAAGTCTATTTTTTGCATTAGAATATCATCACATATGTTCCTTCAGCTTATGTGAAGGACATTATCATTCAGTTGGATATAGACCAAAGAAAGAGCAAGTGGATTGCTAAAATCCTTGAATTTGATCTGGAAATAAAACCCGCCAAACTAGTTAAAGGCCAAGGTTTAGCCAAGATATTGGTTGAATCTAACTGTAAAGCTTTGGGGGTTAACTTCATCAACACTTGCTCAAAATATTACCAAGATAAGTTTTCTAACATAAGTTCTTAGGAAAACCCTCCATTAACATAATGTGCCTGGTATAAAGACATTATATATTTCCTGTAGGAGTTAAGGCTCCCTGACAGTATGGGAAAGAGTAATGCAAGAGATTTAAAGCTCAAAGCAATTAGATATTGCCTTATTGACTAGGTCATGTATTGGAAGGACCCTCTAGGAGTGTTTTTGAGATGTTTAGACCCATAAGAGGCACATAAAATTATATTTGATTTCCATGACAGCCTATTTGGGGGACATCACTTCTGGAAAACCACAACCTACAAAATTCTCAAGGCTGGGTACTACTGGCCTACTCTATTCATTGATGTCTGTGCAAAAGCTGGGGTTTGTATCAAATGTCAGAAATTCTTTGGAAAACAACAACTCAAGTCTCTGCCATTGAAGTATGTACTAGCTTCAGGACCTTTCCAGCAGTAGGGTCTTGACTTCATTGGGGAAATTCATCCTGCTTCAAGCGGTCAGCACAATGTTGAGCACTCAACACACCCTAAAAAGTCTATGTCCGTTTTTACTTTTTGGGTACCACTTGATCCTTTGCACTGTCCGTTTCCACTTCAGTATGAAATTGTTGCCTGTGCTTATCTTTTATGTTTTCATGTTTGAATTGTTTAAATTCTTTTTGAACATATAAAGAATCATCTTAACTTTAAAGGGGACTAACTTTAATTAAAGAATTGACAGGCAAAGCATCTTTGGATGTGCTTAAGGGATTCAAGATCGGGAAGACTTAAGTACAATAAGAACTATTCGTGAAAACCAAAATAGCTGAGCGTTGATCTTCATCAGCATCGGCGGAAGAAAGCCTCTCATTTGTGCGAATGAGCTTCAACAAGAATATCGTTGAAGACCGATCCATTCGGCTTCAACAGAAAAACAAAAATAGTAGGCGTTGCACAAGTAAAGGAGTGGTATCACTGATCGCCGACTCCTAAAACATTTTCGGTGTCAGAGATTTATGAAGATGATAACCCGCCAAGAAGCTACGCACTTGAACTATCCCCGATCGTCAATCCCCTATACCTTCAGCATCGAAAGTGTTTACTAGGAGGATATCAATGGAAATATACACAAGGATAGTAGCTGATTCCCGACCTGTCCACTGAGAAATGATGTGTGATGGGACATTTTAGCTCTAAGATACGCTAGATTCAATGCATTCAAGAGGTTAATTAATTCTAGGATCGCACATTAGTTTTTATTTCGTGCGTAAATCAAAAGGACCGTTTGAGCCCGCTGAAATAATGCATTTCCCTCCACGCCTCCACCGTCAACCAAGTTAGAATTTATTTGCAGAGATCCGACGGTAGTTTGTTTTGAATTGAGTTCATTACTCATATTAACTGATTGATACGACTGATAGGATATCTCCCATTATATTCTTTTGATTCATTGTGTATGAACCTATTATGTGTGGCAAGGAGTTCAGAACACACAGAGGAGAAAGGCTAACAATCCGGAGAAGGCTTCCAAGGTTCAGTGATAATTAAACAACAATCTTAGCAAGCATTAGAGGTATGTATCGTCTTATGTCATTTTATGCTTCATTTCATATGTTTCCACCCAACACTACTCTGTATGCATGTTTAAAGGACCGTTTCTAATTGCAGGAACAATGCCTCCAAAGAAACCCACCACCAAAAAATCCCCAAGAGCACCAAATCTACAAGAACCAGAAGCGGGAGAGGGCTCATCCCCAGTAGTTGCAAAGAAATTAGAATTCGCTCCAAAACTGGTGCCCGTCATTAAGACAGCCACCAAGAAGGCCTTCCTCCAGCCCCTGGCCTTTGGAGACACAGAGGCAAACATTGGGGCCAAAACAACACTCCCTCATTGGGAAGAATTGTTTAAGAAAATCAAGAAGGAAGAAACCCTCAAGTATACCCCACACAACGATCTTGATACAAGAAGACTCGATGATGAAGTCCTCTCGAATGTCCATAGGGTGTATCTACACATGGTGGCAAGTCGGACTCCGATATTTTCTTGCATTGAGCTCCTAAAGTTTCTCATTGACCACACTGACACACAAAAATGTTTGATTAATTACAATAACGATGAGTGTGTCGGGGTTTTCTTTCCATCAGAGGTTCAGAGTTACTACAAGCTCAGGGAGATGGAAGAGAAGATGAACAACGATTTTGTTGTAAGTTTCTATGCATCGCACGACACCAACAAAATCATGGTGTTGTGGTGGAGGGAAGACAAAAAATTCATGAACCAGACATCCGGCTGGTATCCGACAACCAACCTAAGGGAACCATACATATACCTAATGGCTCTTCTCTGCAAGTTGCATGGGGAGAAAGATTTCTACCGATTTTCAAAGGCTTGGATGCCTCTACCTTATACGATAGCCATTTCAGTCACGAGCTTCAATTGGGGTGCCATCATCTCCAAACAGCTGATCACTTGCATACGACAAGCCCAGACCCCAAAAGAGGGAGAAACCCTCTCCTTCTACATGGCCTCATATCTTTTGGACGTCATCTGCGCCAATAACTTTTTCTTTGGAATGAACTTAAACTGGAACTCCTCTGAGCTCCCGGTCCATGTATATGTTGGGCCCTTCATTTTTGAGAAAGAATTGTGCAAGTGTTGATTAAGCACAAGTCGTGCAACCTCCATCAGAGTCTAGAAGGAAGAATAACAGAAAACAATTGCAGAAGCTAGCGAAACACCAACTAAGCAACAAACAGTTGCAACAAAACAAGAAGACATAACCCAACTATATATAGGACATAATATAATTGTAAAAGGGTTGGGTCATTCGTTCATTCAGTTTTGGGTTGTAGGTCAATTGATTAGGTTGGGTTGAGTCATGTCTATTCGAGTTGCCCAAGGTTTTGGGAGTAGTCACTGCTAGTTGTTGTAAATCGGAAAGAATAGAGTCTGTAATGAATGAGACCTACCAATTGGAAAATAAGAACTCTTTGGCTGAGGTCTGGAGCCAAGAGTCTGTACTGAATATTTCTATGTAATTCTGAGTCTGTGATGTAAGAATGATCTTTGAGATAATATGATGAAGGGATAAATTTTAGAATCTGATGTGTCCTTACATGTTTTCTTATGCAACTCAGTATTTCTATATAGCTTATGAGTCATAACAGATGCTTCTATGTTTAACTGTTGATCACAATGCAAGTAGGTCTGGTTCTTGCATTTAGATGTTTCCGATATGATAATGTCAATTGCGCAAGAATAGAAGTGAGTTCCAAACACTCTATGGATCTTCTTTATTCTTCTTCCTACCCTTCACTATCTATCTGTCTTAGCAGTGCTTCAGGTGAGACTTCTTCTCTTCGGAGGGGATGAAAATGCCAGTGCTCTAGACTACACAGTGCCTTTTGTTGGTAACATGAGAAGGACCCTGGTCTGAACAAATTCATGCCAACAAAATGGTTCCATTGCCAGGACCTATATTAAAAGGGAACTTGTAGGAAGAATGATACCGCCGATCCATAGATCTGGCATTGATCAATGGTGGGAAAGAAACTATAACGCCTTCATATGGAAAGAAGTGGAACTAAGAAGAAAATCGGTGGGAACTACTCAAGAAGCGATCTTTTACTCAGAAAGATCAAGCGACCAGTACGAGATTTTCTGGGTTAAATTCCCAGAAGAATTTTTTCACTAGATCAAGAGACTCCAAGAAGCTCCAGAGTTCCAGGGACGGGTTAGGAAGATCTGTGTGTGGGATACTGACAAGTTAGCAGCAATCCAGAGGTTGGATTGTCTAGTCATGTGGGTTGTAGATTTCTGGGTTACTACCACGATAGAAGGATACATAATCGAATTTGCAGCTGAGAACCACTAATCTTTCTCATGGGAAGAGGAAATTTTCATGAAAGGCGTAAGGGGGAGATTGTTAAGAGAGACCCCCCCGTGGATTAAATCTTTCTTGGTGGAGGAAGGGATATTGATTATGTCCCCAAATGAGATGGTAGCATAAACACCCTCGCTTGGGGTAGGGCGAGATGGGGTGAGAGTCATGGCATGAGAGAGGGGAAGGGTTTTTTGAAAAATGGGGGGAAAACAACAAGAAATGGACTCAAGAGATGAATGAGCCTTGAAGAGAGCTGCCATAGTTGAGAAGTGGTGGCGCGACAAGATCAAGAAGGCCGCAAGATAGTCTAAAGAGATGAGGAAAGAAGGAGGATTGAGAGAAATAAAAGAAAGACAGATGGAAGAACTACGAAGGATGAGAAGACAGGAATCACTAGCCAGTCAAAGATTAAACGAGAGAGAAGCAAGGAGAGAAAGAAGTCCCCAGGAGGTGGGATGAGAAGGAGGAAGCATGGATGTAAGAGAGGAGGAAGCCGACATGAATCTTGAATTAGAAGGAGAATATTCAACCCCAATAACAGGAGAGATCGGGAATCCGACCAAATATATCATCCCAATGGAAGCTAATGAGACCCCCCAGATAAAAGAAATCGGCCCCGAAGCCAGTGGCACCAACCCCGAATCACCCGTACCCCAAGTGCCTTCTATACAAGCAGTAAGTTCTATACTACCTTCTCATACAAATTATGTTCCAGTACAATTAGTTAACCAGTCACAACCAGGAAGTGTGAGTACAAGGAGGATATTAGGGTTAGGGTTCATATTAATACGAACAACAGGATCAACAATGGCCAACCATGCGGGAGGGTCGATTGCCCATTACCCAGAATTTTGGGGTAAGGGAGATGAAGACGTTGAACAACACTGGTTCTTGTGTGAAGCCATCTAGAGATCCAAAGGGACACCAGATGCGAACAAGTTGGTCGAGTTTCAGACTACCTTGAGAGGTCGTTCTCTCAAGTGGTACATGAATATCATTGAACCAAGAGTGCCAGGGATGCAAGGACAAGCGTTCACCCTTGGCCAGGTATGGACGAGGTTTATAGCAGAGTTCAAACTACCTCAGTCAGAACAACAGGCTCTATTTGAGTTGCGCAAGATCCAACAGAGAGAAGGTGAATCAACCTGGGAATACAACCAGAAGTTTAAATATGCCATAGGAAGGTTGGCACATCCGATCCATGAATAACATCAAAGGGAGTGGTACATTCAGGGGTTTCTACCTCTGACTTGGATTCCACTAACGCAATATCGGATAGCCGGGTTAACCGACGCATTGGAACAATCGATGAAGATTGAAGACATGGTGGGATACCCTGGGAACTTGAGAGTAACCCAACCCCCAGTAGATGAAAATCTAGTGCAACTACAAGGAAAGATATCAACACTCACAGAAAAGATTCAAGAACTGACAATACCCAGACCAGGATGACCACAAGTTTGGTGCACTGGATGCTATATGGAAGTTCATTTAGTGAACGAATGTCCATGAGTGAGAGGGATGGGACCTCCTCAGAATCTGATGGCACCCCCGCCAGGACCCACAGGAGGACTTGCACAAGTATTGACGAACCTACCATTTCACCATCTCACCCCAGATCACGTTTTCCCAGGAAGTCAAGTAGCACCAACAAAGGTGTATTGTGAGATCTGCCGAAACCACAAGCATGGACCAAGACAGTGCCCCATCATGTAGAAATATTCGATTGTACCAAACATAGTCCACTGTGAGTTCTACACATCCACCACGCATACTACCAATCAATGTAGGGCATTGGATGCACTGGCGGATAGGCTAGACCGAAAAACATTCAAGGTAAACGAGAACCCTCAGGGACCAGGACGAGGTCATGGAGGTGGAACTGGAGGAGATTTAAGAGGAGGAAGAACTGGCAGAAGAGGACTGAGAAGATGTTATAACTGTGATGAACAGGGTCACTTGGCTAGAGATTGTCCTCATCCAAGGCGGCCATGGTGTTCTCACTGCAGAACCAACGGACACGCAACTGAAGACTTCCCAGAGATAATTGAAAAATGGGAGGATAGGGTACGGCAAAGAGGATCTAACCTTATCAATTCAGAGATCAAAAGTATTTCTAAGGGACAATTTCCAAATATTAACATCATCACTCAAGGAGGCGCGAAGACAGGAGCTGATGCTGATACTCTACCTCAGATTCAGAAAGTAGTACCTAAGGGAGACATGTATGACCCCCTAAAGACAAAAATGTTCTTTAAAAATGCCATAGAAGTATTCCAGAATATTCCTAGTTGTGAAATGCAAGAGAACCCCCCTGATCTGGTTGTATATCCTAAAGTAGCACAAATATCTATTTCACCCCTTGCACCCAGAAACCCTGTAGGCATATCAACACAACCTGAGAAGCCTCAAAATGTAGTAGACCTCTTGTTTCAATTATTCTTTGACATTCTAGGTAATGATCAAATGACAGAGAAGTTGTGCAATGCGTTGTACCTAGTCTTAGGGAATGAAGAAACCTCAGAAGGAAGGATTAGGGCTAACCTTATTGAGAAGAGTACTTAGAGAGTGCAACGAAGAAAAGTAAGAACTAGAAAAGAATTCCGACTGATAGCCCAGTTAGATGACTTTGAAATTAAGGACGTCCTGTTGGACCTAGGGTCATATGTGAACATTCTACCCAAGAAGACCTGGGAAGCCCTTGGAAAACCAAGACTGACATATTCCCCAATTCAGCTAAGAATGGAAAACCAATACTGTATCTTTCCCATAGGAAGACTGGAGAATGTGGAAATCAATGTAGCAGGAGTAAAAACAATGGCTGACTTTGAAGTCATTGAGATCATGGGAGACAAGGACCCCTACCCTGCGCTACTTGGCATCGATTGGGCCTACAACAATTATGCAGTGATTGACTTAAAGAAAGACACCATCACTTTTGAAGCTGTGGGAATAAAGGTAGTTCAGCCTTTGGATCCATATGTAGGACCTAGGTACACAAAACCAACAAACAATAATATGGAAGGAGAAGACCTAGACTAGTTGTACACCGTAACAATTGGAACAAGAAATGATTATATAAACCCAACTGCGGATGGCTCAGTAAGTTGGCGAAGTATACAGTCAGTAGAGGAAGACTCAGAAATAGATTTTGATAGTTGGCAACAAGGGTCTCAAAAAATATTCTCAAGAATATGCGCAACTATCAGAACGACCAAGTGGATTGGGACCAAAGTTAGACAACACCCAGTATATGATGGCACCTGAGACCTAGACAAATTCTTGAAAAACATGGAAGAGAATGTGAGAGAGGATCAACGAATCTCAGTACTAGATATCACTTTCGAGAACACCTCCGCCAAATGGTGGGCTATGCATAAAATCACACTCAAAACTTGGGACGAGGTGAAGCAAGCTCTCAAATATAGGTTCTGAAATAGGGAACAACTGGAATTAGAGATACAGACGGATCTTGAGGCTGTGCAACTGTTCATCAGAGAATCAGACCCTAGAATACACATCGAACAGTGCGTGACACAGTGGCAGGCTGTGGAGATACCCTCTCTCTTATGGGTTCAAGTATTTCCCCATTCTCTAAGCCCAATTATGAAAGCTTGGTTTATACATGAGGAAACCAGAAGGCAGACCAATGATTGGCAAACACTGGTAGATCAATTTTGCAAAGACTTCTCCTTTACAAGTAAGTATCTTGAGCTTGAACTAGTCCTGCAAAAGATTAAAGAACTTCTTTTTATATCCAATAATGATAAGATATTAGACTTTGTAGTGTGTCCCAAGCGTACCCAATAACTACAGACTAAACTCCACTTACCCTTGATCGAAAATCCTATAGAATGCTATCAGATTAGCAAAGCTTCAGAAATCTTAGATGAATTAGAAGAACTGAGAAACCTAGCCATCAAAGAGACTGAGGGGAACAGAGAAATCCAAAACACCATACCTAGCCAGACCGATAGTTCCTACAATCAACCATTAAAACTGCAAAGACTCAACATGGGGACCGAAGAGAAACCCAAAATAGATTTGGTGGGCGATTACTGGGATGAGCAAACCAGTCAGGAAATATAGAGTTTACTGTGAGAATACAAAGATTTGTTCCCAAATACTTTTTCAAAATTAAATGGAATCAAAGGAGTCTTGGGAGAAATGAAGATTGATTTGAAACCAGGATCCAAGCCTATCATACATAGGCCATACCGTCTTAACTTGAGAGTAAAAGAGAAAGTTAAGAAGGATATTGATAAAATGTTAGAAGCAGGTCTCATTTTTCCGGTAGAAGAAGTAGAATGGGTAAGCCCGATAGTCATTCAAAGAAAGAAAGACACTGAAGATATGAGAGTCTGTGTGGACTACATAAGCCTCAACTCTACCTGTGTGCACAACCCTTTCCCAACACCCTTTACTGATGAGGTCCTAGAACAGGTTGCGGGGAAAGAAGCATACTCATTTACAGACTAATTTTCAGGATACCATCAAGTTAGGATTGTTGAAGAGGACAAGAGAAAAACCACCTTCATTACCGAATGGGGATCTTTTGCATACAATCTAATGCCATTTGGGTTAAAGAACGCCCTTGCAGTTTTCTCCAGGATTGAGATAGCAGACTTTAGAGAGTTCATTCACAAGTTCATAGAAGTCTATATGGATGATTGGACAATATATAGCCTGCTTAATGAACACATAGCTCTGCTAAGGCTAATGTTCAACAGATGTAGAGAGTTACAAATCTCATTAAATCTCAGGAAGTGTATATTCTGTGTGCCACACGGAAATCTGTTGGGCCACATAGTCTACTGAGAAGAAGTATTAGTAGATCCAACTAAAGTTGTGGTCATTGTGAATATGCGTCCACCTCCGAGTGCTAAATAGCTGCGCTCCACACTTGGACACACATGTTACTATCGCAGGTTCATCCAAAAATATGCCAACATTACTGCACCTATGGAAAACCTCCTGAAAAAGGCTGAAACGTTCCGATGGAATCCCGAGTGTGACAAATCATTCAAAATACTTAAGGAAAAACTCATTACAACACCAATTCTGATATTCCCAAATTGGGAGAAGGAATTTCACGTCCATGTAGATGCTTCAGGAATTGCCTTAAGATCTATTTTAACACAACCTGGAGATGGACCCATGGATCACCCGATCTACTTTGCACGTCGGAAGCTGTCACAAGTAGAGCACAACTACACAATGACAGAACGAGAAGGCTTAGGAATGATTTATTCTTTACAAAAATTTACACGTTATCTATTAGGGTCTCATTTCAAATTCTTTACTAATCATTCAACACTAAAATACCTAGTTAACAAACCTGTGTTGGAAGGAAGAATTTGCAGATGGTTGTTGTTATTTCAATAATTTTCCTTTGAAGTCATCATCAAGCCAGGACAATGCAACGTCGGACCTAACCATCTATCCAGAGTAGAGTCAGGATAAAGTAGCGGAGCAGTGAATGATCAACTCCCAGATGCAAATTTGTTCAGGATCGAGGCTATACCGGAATACCTGGAAGACATAGCAATATTTATCATCACTGGGGCATGCCCTGAAACATATTCCGCAACCCATAAACACCATATGGTCATCAGAGCAACAAATTACCAACTGATTTCTAGGCAACTGCATAAACTAGGACTAGACAACATCCTTAGACGTTGTGTCCTGTACCATGAAAGGCATGATATACTTTGGGAATGCCATAGTGGAATTGCAAGAGGACATGTAGGAGGAAAGGCAATGGCACAAAAAGTTCTACAGGTAGGACTTTGGTGGGCAACACTTTTCAAAGATGAAAAAGTATACGCCAAATCGTGTGATGTTTTTCAAAGAGTGGGCAAGCCGTCACACTGAGATGAACTTCCATTACAACCCGCTCGAGTGATATAGGCATTTGAGAAATGGGAAATTGACTTCATTGGTCCAATCAACCCCATAGCCAAACATTTGAAGGTGAGGTACATAATTACTACAACTGACTACCTTACTCATTGGGATGAAGCAGCATTAGTACAGGACTGTTCGATAAATACAGCTGCCATATTCATTTTCGAGAATATCATTACCTGCTTCGGATGTCTTAGGAGCCTAACCAATGATCAGGGAGCTCACTTTATCAGCAGCACTATAGTAACACTTACCACAGAATTTATGATTCAACATCACAAGAGCAGTCCATACCACCCATAGGCCAACAGAATAGTTGAAGCCTTCAACAAAATCCTGGAAAAGGAACTAACAAAGTTCTGTTGCGTAAACTGAGAGGATTGGGATGATAGAGTTCCAGCGGTACTATGGGCTTACATGACAACCACAAAGAAACTCCATAGATACACACTGTTCCAGTTGGTTTACAGAAAAGAGACAGTGGTTCCCATAGAGTTCATCACCCCAAGTCTGTATATTTCACAAGCCACACGTATGACAAATGAATAATCGGTGGCGTAGAGACTTGCAGAGCTACAAGAACTTGAAGAAACTAGATTTCTAGCAGATTTCTATCAGTCGATTAAGAAGGCAAGAAAAAAATATTGGCATGACCGGCACATTAAAACCAAGGTATTTACACAAGGGGACAAGGTGTTACTTTATGACATCCACTACCAGATGCACCCTGGCAAGCTGCATATGCATTGGTTGGGACCCTTCATAGTCGTGAAGATTCGACCATCAGGAGCAGTCCAACTAGTGCAATTGGATGGTGTACTACGACTGGGATGGGTGAATGGTGCTCGCCTGAAGCCCTACCTATCTTGAAATAAGAAGAAGGGCAGTCGCTCCAATCTGACAGAGCTTGTACAATAGTTAGATTTCAGTTTCATTTTTCTTTCTGGAATTTTGTAAATTCAATTAATAATGTCCATGTGTGTAGTGATTGCACCATAATACATAGTTTATCTGTTTTGCTTAAGTGTTGGTTGATATAGAATTAACGACTCAACAGTACAGGACCTAAATCATGAGAAATTCTAGTAATATCCGTCATTAAGGATGATAGGGACAACCTTTGTGGTTGGAGGCACCATGAATCCAAATCCACTCAGAGTTAAATGCCACACAAACCCCCTCTAGTCACACCCTTTATTGCCATTCCGGTAACCCGACTGTCACCCATTAAGCCATAAAGCCACATTATGCCAAGATGCCATCAAACTTCATGCCGGGACACCCACTTGTCAAATAGAAAGGTCTCAATTTGGCCACATCCCAATTCCACTTAAATGAGTAAATACCCAAATCGCCCAATCAGATTTCCCTTGATCAAACCATCCTATCGGACAACTCACACCCTGTTGTGTCAATACATTCATGATGAGGAGCAATTATTGTTAGAACTTACCCATTAATCCATAAATAAGACTCTTAGAACTCATTCGAGATTGTATTGTTTCTAAAACGAGCATAGTCATTTCCATACTTAGTAGTGCGAACCAGTTGGGACCATTGCAAAAGCCAGAGACATAGCCTAGCTCTTATCTGCCACAGAAGTGCGAATGCTGAGAGCCACAGCAAGATGAAGCTCCATGACGAAAGAAGCAGTACCAGACAAGATTTGTGACCCCCAGGTTGAGATCATAGGTGGCCTCAAAGGGAAGGTAGAGCACGTCAAACTGCTCGACCTTGACCTTACAAATTCAACTTTGTTCCCACAGATGAACCCAGATGTCTTTTGGTAGTTAGCCCCAAATGGAACCAAAGATATGCACTTTATACCAAAAAATGAGTTCATCAATCTGTTTAACTCCACCATCATGAACCTCAGATACTTACCAGTCTTTGGCACCACAAGTGAAATTGCACGCTGCATGAAATTTCTGATCAGCAGAGTGCACGACAGGAGTCTATGGTTGGATAAGCAGTATCCAATCCATGTAATAGGTATCCAACATCTCACTGGACTATCCTCCAAAGGAGAGGATGTGTCGAAGGGATTTCAAGGCCCTGAGAAGCATGTGAAGAAGAAAGGCGAGCTAACCTATACGAGAAGTTTAACACCAAGTGAGGTGAACACACAACAATGATTGAGCCAATACTGCCCGAAACAATCCAGACTGGCTGCTATATCATAACCAACAAGGTTATGAGGTCCTATTATAAGGGAGAATGCACCTTAGATGCGTTATCAGTCGCCGACTTATGCAATCAGGGAGCAGTGTGAAATTGGTGTAGTTTCCTGTTGGAGGAACTACTCGTATCCTGCAAGGAGGCACAGGAGAAAGGAGGTACCTTTACCTATGGATACCTACTTGTGGCATTCTCAATGCTCAAGTGGAAGTCACCGATGGGCAGACAAATGACGATACCTAATAAAGGGCGCCTGGCAAAGATGTTTGAGACATGGCAGTCCAGACCAGAATCAGAGAAAACAACACTTAACAACGCAACATTTTCCAAGTGGTATAATGCTATTATAGATGCAAAAAAAAGGTCACGCATCCCACAGGAGATCCTCAATAATAACACGAGGAATATTGCATTCACCATGAACTGACACATTACATTCATCTGGACGAGGTATGCCGGCTAGGAACATTTTCACACAGAGATGCTACCATTCTATCTAGATGAGGAAGCTTTAGATAAAGAAGTCATGTTGTGGCCGGGAGTCAAATGAGGCCCACACAAATCAGGAATGCATTACATTTTTCCAGTCGAGCTGCTCAAAAAGAAAGGCAAGGAAGCAGGAGAGGGACCGAGCTTAGGCCCTGAGCAGACGAGGCTAGACGCTCTGGTACAAACTGACTTTGAGGAGGAAGAAGAGACACAACAGTTGGTGTGGAGGGAAATATCGGGATGTTGTAAGTTGCCAGAAAATGCCTTGCTATCAGGTGCACCGGTTAACCACATCTTAGGCATTGTGCTCGGGAATGAACCGTTGCAGAAGAAGTAGAGAAATGGAGCCTCCTCGACCAAAACCATGAACCCACAACCCCTTGCATCTACCACTCTCGGCACCCATGCCATGACAAAAATCACCACTGTCATTGATATCCAAGATGATCCAGAGCCTGAAACATTTCTGTCTACACTCATTATTGAGCAGCCTCCACCACCACTCCAACTACCAAACCTCCTCACCACCACCCCACATTAGAATACAACCTTAGAGACGATGCAACTCGACCACCCAGAGACAGAGGGATGACAAACCCCACAAAAAACTAGAGAATCCCCCAAGCCCAACTCAGAAATTCCCAACCCCGACCCCAAAGCCCGGGAGCAAAGTACGATGCTAGATGTTCTGAATCTGAGCACCCAGGAACAACAACCTGAGTCCTCATCATAGGACGAAGCTGCCAGAAGTAGAGAAGAGATGAAAGACAACTGTGACCAACAAATCACCTCACCACGTAAGGGTGAGGATGCCCAAGAAATCATGACACATGATGAAGAAGTACCAGAGGACACGGAGATACCAGATGCACACAATGAGCCAGACTCAACAATGGAGCAGGATACGACAACCGTGCGAGTGCAAATGGAGCAAGTCCTCCAGAACCCCCAACAGTGTGTATAATTGATGCAACTCTACATAACCAGAACAAAGGTACTGACGCTTCTTCCTGAATATCTAAGATTGAGGATTGCACCAACGCCACCAACAGAGGAGGAGGTAGAAACCCATTCAGACCACTCAATGGCCAAAGGACTCCCTCTATAGACAAGAGAACCCATTGATGCAGCTCCTTCAGCTACAAACCTGGTACAGTGGCCAGCATCACAATTATTGGGGCTAATCAGAGCCTCCATAGACCAACTAGAGCAAAGAATCCAAGACGCCGAGAGCTCAGCTGAGCTCACCAGGAAAGAACAGTTAGTTGCACAAGCATGTAGAACAGAGGAAAAATGGGACATAATCCTAGCCCAATGCAAACTGGAAAAGATTCAGGAAAAAATTGCAGAATCCTGGGCCAAGATCCGGAAGGTTGCACCTGACCTACCAGAAGCCAGCAAGATAAGAGAACTAGAGAAATAGATTGAGTTGCTACAAGAGGCATGGACACATCTCGCGACACACACAGAGTAGATATAGGTAAAGTTACAACAAGTACAACAAGAAGTAGAAAAACAACCTCTACAACTACATGAACAAATGCAAAGGATAATACTGCAATGTAACAATGCCCGAGCGAAACTACATAAGAAGACAACGTAATGCACCAGAATCTTCAAGGAATTCAGTGATTGGATGGGCATCATCGCTCGATGAAATCAAGTCTTGGAGGAAGTGCGCACAAAGATCCAGGTGCTGAATGAGGAAGTTGTGGTCATAATGGACCCCATGGAGCAGCAACAAAAGTTCAAGCAAATTCAGTAGGTCGACAACGAACTAAATTCCCTCTACAAAGCATAGTCCGTAGCCAAGAAAGAGTTGCACGATTTTCGACCGGTGATTCAAACCACCTATATGCAAATGCACTAGGTTGACACAACATATGACTCTGAATGGAAATCGTTGGTTGCAGCCAAGCCAAAGGAGTACAAAAAAGAGACAACCCAACAGTTCTTGGCTGAAGCATCACTCCTCACCTGGAAATGATAGGACAAAGTCGAAATCTTTCACGGAGTAAAGCATAGAGAATTAGAGTTGGTTCTAGAATTGGGCCCTTCGTTTGAAGAGGTGAAGGAAGAAGAGACACAAACAGAAGAGCTCAAAGAAGAGGAAAAGTTGGATAAGGGAGAGCAACAGTTGCTCCTAGAGAATGTGAAGGAACCAAGTGCTTGACTCAAGGACGAGTCAAGGATTGTGGTCGAAGCTTGTTGTGCCCTTCATTTTTGAGAAATAATTGCACAAGTGTTGATTAAGAATGAGTCACGCAACCTCCATTAGAGGTCAGAAGGAAGAATAACAGAAAACATTTGTGAAAGCCAATGCAACACCAGCTAAGCAATAGACAGTTGCAACAGAACAAGAAGACATAACCCAACTATACATAGGACATAATATAATTGTAAAAGGTTTGGGTCGTTTGTTCATTCAGTTTTGCGTTGTAGGTCAGTTGATTAGTTTGGGTTGAGTCATGTCTATTCGAGTCGCCCAAGGTTTTTGGAGTAGTCATTGCTAGTTGTTGTAAATCAGAAAGAATAAAGTCTGTAATGAACGAGACCTACCAACTGGGAAATCAAAACTCTGTGGCTGAGGTCTGGAGCCAAGAGTCTATATTGAATATTTCTATGTAATTTTGAGTCTGTGATGTAAGAACGATCTTTGATATAATATGATGAAGGGATAAATTTTAGAATCTGATGTGTCCTTACATGTTTTCTTATGCATCTCAGTATTTCTATATAGCTTATGAGTCATAATGGATGCTTCTATGTTTAACTACTGCTCACAATGCAAGTAGGTTTGGTTCTTGCATTTAGATGTTTCCGATCTAATAATGTCAATTGCGCAAGAACAAAAGTGAGTTCTGAATGCTCTATGGATCTTCTTTAGTCTTCTCACTACCCTTCCCTATCTATCTGTCTCAGCAGCGCTTCGAGTGAGACTTATCCTCTTCGAAGGGGATGAAAATGTCAGTGCTCTAGACTACACGGTGCCTTTTGTTGGTAATTACCTAAGAAGGACCCTGGTCTAAACAAATTCATGCCAAGAATATACTTCGACATCTTATGGGAAAACAGGTACAAGAAATCATTTTCTCTTATCATTGACCAGTTTATTGCACACATTTATTCCTTGTTGTTCAAAAAAGAGTTCCCAAGGCTATCAAATGAAGCAAAAAGGGTTATATCAAAAGTAGGTCACTAGTATCTAGAAGAGAGCGAGACCTACATCAGGGTTTTTGGTGCCACAGGGGAACCCCATATGTTACCCGTATATGTCCTCGATTGACTAGTGTTAGGGAAAATTTGTGATCAGACCATTCTGCAAGGCTATAACGCCACTTTAGTAAAGGACAAGAAGTGGGCCTTCATACCTTATGGGTTTCATATTGGCTTCTAGATGGTCAAGGAAACCGTGTAGGCTAAGCAAGAAGGGCTTAATCAATTGGAATTTTGATTCCAGATTGGCCATTTTGGCAAGCACGATCCCAAGGGTCTGGTCCTAAAACATGCATCGCATGTATCATCCTATTGGCCTTATGCCCATGACTGGTTTGAAGATGAAATTTTCACCGAAAATGCCCAAGAATGGAATGAGGTGGCAACAAAGATGGTTGATCCTAAAGCAACTAGATTCAAGGCCATGAGTTGGGAGGAGAAAGTGACGTCCTTGGAAAATAAAACTCAAGAGGCCCTCAGGGACAGAGGAGAAAGGATAACATTGGGACCAGCCGAAGTGGCAGAAGCCCCTTAAGGAGCCATCGAAACAGCGAAGGTTTCCTAGGTAACCCCTGCATAGGACAAGAACTCTCCTAAGGTTCAAAATGCACGGGAGAGAGGGGAACTTATGTACCAACATGACCTGCAGATAATGGTTCAGATGTGAGATATCCCATACCCCATCAAGTTGCCAAAGCTTCCAACTGATAGCCCAGAGGAGAGTCCTGCGGGGCTAAATGGATCTGATTTAATGAACCTGGGTAACATCAATGAGTTAGATGGCCCAGAATCCACCTCATCACTGGCAAGATCACTGGAAGATGGGAAAAATCAACCAAAGATAGGCTGAGTGTCAGTATAAACATGCGCACCTAATCCTTTGAGCAAGCTTATAACTATATATAGTGACGATGAGAGCATAGATTCATCTCACGACACCCCTGTGCATGTCCAAGAAGAAAAGGATCCTGAGAATACTTCTTCCCCTAAGCCCAAAGTTCAAACAAAGGAGGTCCCGCAAAAGGAAACAAAAGCCGAAAGTGGCCTCGAAACAAAGGGACCCAATACATCAGAAACCAGAGAAGATCTGAAGGATAAGCCTGAACCAGATGAGCCAAAGAAAGAATCCATGCAAAAGGAAATAAATGGTTCTGCGGCCAACGAGAAAGTAAGTAACAAGTCTATGCTCGACGTCTCTATTCCACTCAATACTCAGATCCCCAACGAGCAACAGGTAGAGGTCGGGCCTACGAGGCACAATGAGGAAGTTCAAGAGCCCAATCTTGAACAAGTATACACCACTGACAGCCTAGGAAACACACTCACATGGGGTGATCATCAGATACAAGAGACAGTAGACGAGGTCAAAGATATCTATGTGATCTCCTACAATCGAAAGATAAAGGCCATCATTCAAAGGACTGCAAAGAAAAGAAGGATCACGTTGGATCACTCCATCTTGGTTACTACAGAGGAGAACTTAATAAACACTGCAGACACTCGAACGTCTGAAATTATCGGCGTGGGAAAGGCACTCTCAGATGCCACCCTGGATAGAGCCAAAAGAGATGAAAAGGAACTAGCCGCCACCCTAAAGGAGCTTGAAAAATTGCATCATCTAGTCAAATACTATAAAGGCACCATGCAAAAAATTATTTACCTGAAAGGTGAGTTCGAAGAAGTTTACAACGAGTTTAAGAAAGAAAGACACCTTTTAACTGTGAAAATAGTTGAGTTCCAGGAGGACACTCTCATGGAACTCACGATATGCAAGGATATGGATTGATGGTATGAAAGGGCGTAGCCAACGGTAGAAAGAATCGAGTACATTGAGGTAGTTCAACAGAGCTGAGACAAAGAAGAACATGGCATTCAAACGGTAGGCAAAAATAGCCTTAATCGAATGAAGCGATCAACCGAGTACTGGGCTAAGATGTCTCGAGACCCGCATCGAGAAATCCAAAAGTAGTGGATCCGATGCAAGAATCACTGGGATAAAATTAAGTGATGAAGGATATCAGAATCCCCGAATTTGACACTCCTGACAACTTCATCGACCCAAGCGACGTAGTCTAGTTGCATGCAGAAAAAGATTCGTTATGGACCGAAGAGCTCACAAATATGGCCGACACAAGACCAAGGCAAGTGCAACAATTTACATAACATCCAATCAGATCCTGAACCATGCTGCAACAGTTGAACTCTAGTCTAGTAAAGTACCGACGCATGCGGTGGACATCAATGGAATACACGCAGCTCCGATGGAACAACACAGGTTTCCATGGGCCCAAACTTGTGAAGAACTGTTTATCAGTTGGTCTGAGTACGAGAGAAATCACCCTTTTCAAGAGATATCTTGGGCTATCTGTTAAAGAAACTGTTAGAAGATGAATCCACGTGGCGATTTTTGTTTTTCTTAAACTGCACTTAGCTGTTAATTTTAGTTAAACTTTACATTATAAATAAAGACATCGACCAATTAGTTAGAGGTCGAAGGTTGTTTTAATAACTCTTTATTTTTTGTTCTTAAGAATTATTTTGAAGCTGCTATGAATTGAGAAGTCCTTTTGGACCAGAAAAAACTTATTTTCATCAAATGCATGTGATTGGACTTGGAGAAGAACTACTTCCCATCATGTTTCATGAATGATGCAGTAATGAGTAAGAGCAATTAATACTATTATCAAGTTATCTGGTGCAATGTTTTGATGTTCTTTTCTTTAATGATGAAGATGAATCGTTGTGTTATTATGTGATGAATGGTTATGGTAGATGAATTATTTTGCTTGCCATTATCTTATTGCATATGTGATTTATTTTTGATAATTAGTTTCTCAGATAGTAATTGGATGCTCATATGGTTAATGTATTAGTACTAGGCCTATGGTATAAAATTGTCATCTGCATGCTTGAGCAGCGAGTTATCCCAAGCTCAGCCTCTTCCCCAATAGTTTAAAACTTAATCCTATTTGTTGTCAAATTGGTTTATACTAGCTTGCATCTCTCATACCAGTCCCACCCAAGAGAAAATACATAAGAGAATAATCCTAATTGAAGGAAGATCCTTCATAAGAAAACACAAATCCCATCGATAATTTGGCAGGATCGCAAGATCTGGAGAACCATTCCATTGTTAAATGTTGTAGAGTCTAATTGGGCCTCGGTGGTGGGTTTGGTTCCTACTGTTGAATCAAGCAATTTAAGACCCATCAACAGAATTGGCGCTAGAAGGAGGGCCAGAGAATGAATGGATGAATATATATTTTATATAACATTTCAAACAACCTACATATTTGTAACAACCCACATGCATGGCTAGTCCTTCATAAGACAACCCACACATGCTGATTACTCCCGAAACGGGTAACTCACCCTAGCCCAAGGAAGAACAATTGTTCCCCAAAATACCTTACGCTCTTCCTCACAAGGAATTAAATCAGTTTAGAAGACTCACAAGAGCCTATGCCCGACAAATTGATGTGTTTCCCTTAGCTTTGATACTTCCTCGAAGAAAAAAAATAAGCATACCGGTTGTCAGTACTCCCAACGAAGTTTTCGTCCACACGGTAGAAGATTTAATAGACTTCACGATCACCAAAATCGAACACCCTCTGAATCTTATCCCTGAGACGTAAGCCAACAACGTCTCTGAGCCATACGAATTTTCGGAAGAAGAAGTGTTCAACTCAGATTCCGAAGATATGGAAGGTAATAATGACCATGAGGAGTAAAGGGAAATCCCACTTTAGAACAACCAAACTTTGTTGGCCAGAGACGTCGTGGTCATCCCTGGACGAGTACATAATATTCCCCAACACCCAAAGAAGTTGCTTCTCAAATACAACCCTAAGACTTCAGGTTTACCTGAAGATCATATAAAAAAATTCATACTTGCGATTAGACTTATGAACGTTCAACATGAAGACGTAGTCTGTATAATTTTCCCCTATAGGTTTGAAAATTCAGCTTCCCCATGGCATTTTAATTTGCCAGTGGGATCTATAACTAGCTAGACGAAGTTCCAAAAAAAATTTCTAGATAATTTTGTGGAGGAAACTACTATGTGAGCTCTGATGGCTAAGTTGTTAGCAACCACCATGAGTTTGAAATAAAGGGTCAAATATTTCAATCAAAGATTCACGACCATATTAAACAAATCCTAGCCCACAGCAAAACCAACTCAGGAGTTTCAAATCGAGGTTTATGCTAACGTGCTCCCAGCTTCTATTTCTATGTTTGTAAAAAGAGCCGCCAAGAAAACCCTGGCGAAAAATTTTGAAGAGGCAAAGACAATAGAATTCCACATGAAAGGATGTAAAGAAGGTCAAGCCTCTCTAGTAAAGAAAGAATCCCATCCTCCTCTCAGGAGAGGATTCCTTTTGACTAGACTGTCGGGGAAACCAACAGAATAGACTCTCGACAAGGGTAATGGAGATATAGAAGATCTACAATGCATGGTTGAGAAATTATCAAACAAGATCATAGACATGAAGAGAAATTAACAAGGGAAAGGAAAAGAACATTTGTCGTTCAGGAATTTGGACTCTCTATTTTGATGGATCTTAATCGCAAGAAGGGTCAGGAGCAGGGTGGATCCTCATCGATCCTAAAGGTAAACATCATTTCCTTTCCTATAGGCTAGAATTTGAATGTACCAACAACATTTTCGAGTATGAAGCTCTAGTACAAGGATTAAAGAAAGCCATAGATTTGAATGTCAAAGAATTGAAAGTTTTCGGAGACTCTAAAATTATTGTTAGACAAGTAAGAAATACTGTACATTGCCATTCCCCACACCTAAATAATTATCAATCAGAGGTGCATAGGTTAATAGAACATTTTGAAGCCTTCAATATCACAGTGATCCCTAGAGCAAAGAATATTCTTGCTGACTCCTTGGCCACAACTGCTTCCAGGTTGTCGCCTCTAGAGGATTATGAAGCTGCACAATTCACTGTGGAGATTCTCTACAAACCATCAGTGCCTAATAATATCTCTAATTGGAAAGTCTTTGAAGGATATGAACAGATCATAAACATCTTGACTAACCAAGACAATTTCAAAGATTTGGCTATTAACGATGAAGTATTCCAAGAGAAAACGACAGAGATCGACCCTTGGACAGGACAACCTATGGATAAATCAATGTCTCACACAATCCCGAAGGGGGTAGCTAATATAGAAAATCTGTTTAATCTGAAAGAGCGATTTAAGGGACCTAAAAATGTAAAGACTGGTAGCTCTTGTCCCCTGCATGAAACTATAAATATTGGGACCCTAGAAAACCCAAAGAATGTGAATCTCGGAAATACTATATCTAAGGAAGAGAGGAAATCTTATCTCAAATTGTTCAGATAATACCAAGATGTCTTCGCATGGTCCTATATAGATCTGAAAATGTATGATACCCACATCATTCAACACACCATCCCATTAAAACCCGAAGTGAAACCTTTCCAACAGTAGCTCTTAAAGTATCACCCATCCCTGGAACCCCTCATGTATCAGGAATTAAAGAAGCTTTTAGATGCAAAGATCATTTTCCAGGTTAGACATTCCACATGGGTAGCAAATCTAGTTCCTGTAAGGAAAAAGTCTGGAGAAATTCGTTTATGCGTAGATTTTAGAAATCTCAATAGAGCTTCAGAAAAGGACAATTACCCAGTCCCATCGATGGAACAACTCTTGCAGACTGTGTCCGGCTCGAAGATTTTCTCTCTACTAGATGGTTTCTTAGGTTACAACCAAGTTTTTGTTTCAGAGGAAGACCGGTTAAAAACCACCTTCCGAACCAAGTGGGGAACCTTCGCTTATAAATGCATGCCTTTTAGGTTAATTAACACGGAAGCAACCTTCCAAAGGGCCATGGACATATCCTTCCAAGGACAAATCAATAAATGTGTGGTAGTGTATCTAAACAACGTAACAATGTATTTGAAGAATAGAAAAGAGCACATCCAACACTTAACTTAGATTTTCGAAAGGTGTAGGAAATACAATATATCCTTAAACCCTAAGAAAATTATCTTCAATGTTGAGGAAGGTAAGCTATTAGGTCACATTATATCTCAAGTAGGCATTCACATAGACCTGGAAAGGATTAAGGCCACAACTCAACTTCCCTTGCCCCATAACAAGAAAACTATGCAGTCCTTTTTCGGGCAAATCAATTTTGTGAGGAGGTTCACTCCTGATTTCGCAAAAATCATCAAACCCTTACAAAAGATGATTCACAAGGATGTTGAATTTAAGTGGGATGATGAGCGAAAATATGCCTTCAACAATATCAAAGATGCTATATCTTGGGCCCCAATGTTGCAAAGTCCCGATTTCAATAGAGACTTCTTCCTTTATACTTTCACCTCCGACCAATTGTTAGCTGCAGTTTTGAATCAGAAGGATGATAACAACAACAAGGCCCCAATGTCATTCATGAGCACTAATCTTCAAGGAGAATAGCTCAATTATCCTGCTATAGACAAACAAGCCTACGCGGTATATAAGGCAGTAAAACATTTCAGGTCTTACATCCTCAAGAACCACACTAAAGTGATTGTGTCGCACCCTGCAGTCTGATCCTTGTTTACCAAGCAAGAAATGTGTGAAAGAAGAGGGAATTGGATGGTAGTAATCCAAGAATTTTATCTAGATATAAAACCTTCCAAACTAGTAAAAGGACAAGGGTTATGTAGGCTTGCAGCCGAAGCCCAGGACCAAGTAAATGAAGATTCTAGATGGGAGAATGAAATGGAACTATGGTGTGGCAAAGTATCATACATCTCCCCAAGACAAGAGTCTTGGTATAAAGATTTAGATTATCTCTTACACCACGGTACTTGTCCGGAAAACCTCAACCCTAGGGAAAGGAGAGCCCTCAGGTTAAAATCTGCACAGTATCATCTTATAAATTTGGTACTCTTCCAGATCAATTATGATGGAGTATCATTAAGATGTCTCGGATGTGAAGATGTATACAAAGTGCTAAAGGAGCTCCATGATGGCCCTGCCAGGGGACATTTCACAAGAAACACCACCGCTCATAATATTCTAAGAGTCGGCTATTATTGGCCCACCTTGTTCAAGGATGATTATTCTTATGCTAGAAACTGTAAAACTTGTCAAGTGAGCACTGGGAGGGAGAAGAGAGACACAGTCCCACTCCAACCTGTGACTGTCTCTAGGCCTTTTGAGCAATTGGGGTTGGATATCATAGGAGAAATTACACCTAGCTCTTCAAAACTGCACAAGTACATTCTTACTGCCACCGACTATTTCATGAAATGGGAAGAGGCCATTCCTCTGACTCATGTAAATGAGAAGGTAGTAATCCAAGTCATAGAACAACATTTGATCACAAGGTTTGGTGTCCCTTCTGTCCCGATCTTTGATAATACAACTTATTTTTCTTCCACCCTATTGACGGAGTTCGCTCTGGACAAAGGAATCATAATTAAGTACTCTGCAAATTATTATCCCCAGGGAAACAGTGTGGCAGAGTCAACTAATAAGAACCTAGTAATAATATTAAATAAGACGGTTGCAGATAACCAAAGAAATTGGCATAATCTACTCCATAATGCCCTATGGGCCGATAGAGTCACACCCGAAGAATCTATTGGGAATTCCCTATACTTTTTGGTCTACGGGAAAGAATCCATCCTCCCAAATGGTCTCTATCTTCCATCTCTTCAACTAGACCAAGATTCCAACGAGGAACCTTCATCAACCATACAACAAAGAATCAACACTATGTTCATGTTGGAAGAAGAGAGAGAAAAGGCTAAGTCAAAGTTCCCAGCTCACCAAAAGATAGTGAAAAGATGGTTTGATAAGCATAAGGCTAAAGAAAAGAACCTTGAAGTAGGAGACTTAGTCCTGAAGTGGGACAGGGAAAATGAACCAAAAGGGAAGCATTCCAAGTTTCAGAATCTATGGCTTGGACATTTCCAGGTGGCTGAGAAGATTGGGGAAGGCACTAATCGGTTGCAGAATCTGAAGGAGGAACCTGATGCCCTCCCAGTAAATGGCCAAGCCCTAAAACAATACTTCCAATATATATATATATGTGTGTGTGTGTGTGTGTTTTATGTTCTTTGTTGAGTATCTTCACAATTGTGAAATGCTTCTTTTGTTGTTTTCTCTTCTTTCTAGTTTTCTGTTCTTTTGAAGGTGTGTCCTGCAAGACAATGGTTGGCCTTAAAATCATGCAACATAGTGAACTCTGTTTCTAACTCGTCACTCACTTACAAACACGAGAAGCACTAGAGAACTTACGGTTACTTTGAGGAGTCCTCTGTCTAACCTGAGCAAAATGAACAACTTCGGAGAAATGCCAGAAGTGTCTACTTTGTGTTCTGGTAATACCTTAAGGGAAAGAAGGAAATTTGGAAAGTACTACATGAACCCAAAAGATGAAGCTAGTGAAGGATCCACCTTAACCATCTCACTTTGCAAATAAACAGGCATCCTCCTCTCCCACTCGCTCAGGGCATCATGCTAAAATAAAATTGATATTATCAAAAGAGTGAACAGTAGAAGAGGGTATGCAGATATCTTCGTCAAGGCTATGGACTCTCACTGGAAGTGGAGCAAGGTATTTGATGTCGGGGTGACTCCGCCATGGCTATGGATGCTCGCTGGCAACAGAGCAACACCGAAGTAGGTGAGTAGAGGTAACTAAAGGCTTCATGCCAATGAATACTTTGCTAAACATTTGTAAAAAGGGGGCATGATTCAAAGTCAAAGGAAGCAAAGGAGGAAAAGGGCAAAAACCCCATGGACAGGCTCGAAAGCATAGACCGAAGAATTTCAAATGAAAAAGTAAAGAAGTTCCGATTTAAATCCAGTTAAGATTTTCCATCAGCTTCCGTATCAGTCGAGCCTTGGAGGAGGAACAAAGATTATGCTTTTGCCTGATGAATCGCCATTTGTTGAGCACTCAACACACCCTAAAAAGTCTATGTCCATTTTTACTTTTTGGGTACCACTTGATCCTTTGCATTGTCCGTTTCCACTTCAGTATGAAACGGTTGCACATGCTTATCTTTTACGTTTTCATGTTTGAATTGTTTAAAGTCTGCTTGAACATATAAAGAATCATATTAACTTTAAAGGGGACTAAATTTAATTAAAGAATCGACAGTCAAAGTGTCTCCGGACGCGCTTAACGGATTCGACATTGGGAATACTTAAGTACGATAAGAACTATTCGTGAAAACCAAAATAGTCGAGCGTCAATCTTCATCGGCATAGATGGAAGAAAGCCTCTCATTTCTGCGAATGAGCTTTAGCAAGAATATTGCCGAAGACCGATCTGTTCGGCTTCAGCAGAAAAACGAAAATAGTAAGCGTCATGCAAGTAAAGGAGCGGTATCGCCGATCGCTGACTCTCGAAACGTTTTCAGCATAGGAGATTTACAAGATGATAACCCGCCAAGAAGCTACGCACTTGAACTATCCCCGATCACTGATCCTCGATACCCTCGGTGTCGGAAGTGTTTACCAGGAGGATATCAATGGAAATATACACAAGGATAGTAGCTGATTACCGACCTGTCCACTGAGAAATGTTGTGTGATGGGACATTTTAGCTCTAAGATACGCTAGATACGACGCATTCAAGATGTTAATTAATTCCAGGATCACGCATTAGTTGTTATTTCGTGCGTAAATCAAAAGGACCGTTTGAGCCCACTGAAACAATGCATTTCCCTCCGCGCCTCTGCCGTCAACCAAGTTAGAATTTATTTGCAGAGATCCGACGGTAGTTTTTTTTTAATTGAGTTCATTACTCGTATTAACTAATTGATATGACTGATAGGATCTCTCCCATTATATTCTTTTGAGTCATTGTGTATGAACCTATTCTGCACGGCAAGGAGTTCAGAACACACAGAGGAGAAAGGCTAACAATCCGGAGAAGGCTTCCAAGGTTTAGTGAGTATTAAACAACAATATTAGCAAGCATTACATGTATCAACTTATGGTGTTTTACACTTCATTTAATATGTTTCCACCCAACGCTACTATGTATGCATGTTTAAAGGACCATTTCTAATTGCAGGAACAATGCCTCCGAAGAAACCCACCACCAGGAAATCCCCAAGAGCGCCAAAGCTATAAGAACCAAAAGCGGGAGAGGGCTTGTTATAACCCTAAATTGCACCACACATTCTTACCTGGCATCAGGCCAACTCATATCCATTCCTTGCCAAAGCCATGCTGAATAAACTCTTGAAAATCCTCTTAAATCAAGTAAAACATGCCCTAACCTACTATTGCACGCATTGGAATGCTGGCTGGCCTACTACAGCCCGCGTTTACCTAACAAAGCACAAAAACAGGAAAGTTGCCGACGGGACAAAAATCTTTGGGTCAGTTAACTAAAACTCCCAGCCATGCATGGCCGAGAGTTCGTCCAAAACCCTAGCTCCTTCTAGCCTATAAAAGAAGGGGTAGGGGTACTATTTGGAGGAGGAAAAATATAGCAAAGAAACTCTGCCCAATTGCCGAATCCATTTGTCCCAACCCTTTAGCCTTTCCTCAAGCTTAAGGAGAATTAAAGAAAAGCAGTTGGAGGAAAAATAAGAGGAGGAGCCCATGATCAGGATCGAGGAACAGTGGCCGATCTCTATCATTATTGTAAGTTGATTCATCTTGAGATTAATAAAAGAATACTTTTCCTGTCCCAATGCACAAGTGATATATATTTTATTTGATTTATGCTTAATCTCTAGCCCTTAGGTAGAAAAATAGCATGCATGCATAGTGTTTTGTCTTGATTGTAGGATTGTCTTTGGAAGGAGCAACGAAAGCAAGCGGATAAAGTGCAACGGAGGATCTACATCAAACATCGATAGAAAAAGGTTAGTAGGTCTTTTCCATGCTGGTGTGTGAAAAAGGGGTTTGAGTATTGGGGTGATAGGTTAAAAGTGGTTTCTTTAAGGTCATGATCTACGTACAAGTTCAGCCCTATCTTGTTAGTCTGTAGGGTATTATTTCCCAACAATAGAATTGGCGACTCCGCTGGGGATATTTACTCTTAGGGTTTTCGGATTTAAGAGAGGTTTTTGGGTAGTTTAAAGAAGTAGATTTTTTGTTTCTGTGTTTGTTTGTTTTCTGTTAGGTCAGAGCTAGCAGGGAACCTGGTTCTTAATACTAGTTTTTCCTTGACTGTTGCTTGACATTTATTATCGGGACACACAGAGGTACACGCAGCCTGCAGAAGGCCTGCATGCGTGTAATCCATGCCCTAACCTTCTACAACCCACGTTTGAATGCTTGCTACAGAGGTTTCAGTAGCATGTAGGACTCAGAGAGCTTAAGAGGCAGTCTCCTCTTTCCTGTCAGAATTTTACATTCTCAAGGGGCTTTCTGGATCCTGTCTGGGTCTTGCTGGTTTACAGTCTTGTCTCAGTCTTCTTTATTGTGATTTTCATTTTTTGCATTTAGTTTCCTTTTCTGTTAAAAAAGAAGCATCCAAGCCTTCAAGAGACCCTGGTTGTCAATACCAGAGGCCTCTTCCAGGTCTGGGCTGTCTGTGTTCAATTTTGTCTTGGATTTTACACATACACGCGGCCTGTACCAATTCAGTCCGTAGGTACCCGCATGTTGTTATAGCTCAGCGCGCGTTTGCACGCGTGTTGTTTCATTGACAGTCGCGGGCTTGTCAGGTTGCTTTTCATTCAAGGTGGGGCAGTCATCCCCTCTTGTGGTGAGAAGTTTTTTCCTCTCAGGGGTTTTGATTCTAGGGTTGCACAGTCAGTAGGTTAGGGCATCTTATCCTTAGCCTGTGCTTTTCTTAGTTGATGTTTTGATAGAAAAGACAAAAGAAAAAAAAAATGTTTTATGGTTTTTAGACAAGTGTTAGAATCGGTGCTTTCTTGATTGCCATTGTGCATCTTTTCTCTGGTTCTTTGCGATCTGTGCTTTAAGCCATAATTTTATTTTGTTTTCTTGGTTTTGTGCTTGTCGGCATTTTCCCTTTGTTGCTTCATTTTGCAATTAAATAAAAAAAAAAAACTCTTGTTCATTTTTATTCTTTGTTTGAAGATTTTATTGCTGCATCAGTAGCTAGGAAGAAGTCTTTTTTCATAAGTTTTTGCATGAAATCTTAGAAAATTCAAAAGTAAAAAGAAATCTTTCTTGGTGAAAAGTTGTTGGTTTTTGCATTTTTTGTAAAAGTTTTTGTTTCCGAGCATTTCTTATTCATTTTGATTTGAGTCTTTACACACCATCAGTTTCATCCTTCATACCTTGTGACGTAAAAAATACCATTAAAAGCAACGCTAATTAAAAACTATTAGACTTTTTTGTTTGTAGGGTTCATACACTAGCTCAGAACTAGGGCCTTGGAATAGGTTGGAGAGTAAATTCTCCAAGGCCACTCAAACCAAAAATTGGAGTCTGTCATAGGGAGTGTAGAAGTCCAGTTACAAAAAGTTATCCGGGACCCCCCTCTAACACAAGGGCTAAACATGAGGTCGCGTAAGGAAAGGTAGCGGAGATAACCCCTCCAAAGCTGGACCAAGCGTAGTGGAGAACACATATCGAGGATTTGTTGAGGGATTCCGTCGTTTGCATTTGCCACGGAGCTTCGTGGGTCTCGAATCCATTCGAGGTCCTCAGTTGTCTTCTGGACCATTTTCTCTCGATACCCTTGACAGGTTTCAGGCTTGATATCCTGCTCATTGTGGTCTACTCGACTATCGACTCTACCCGCCTGGTGACTGTTCGTGTGTTGGCAAACTAGTTGCCAATCTTTTCTAGGGACATACACAGGTGACTGCGGGGGTATACCGCGGTACCTAGGACAGACATCGAGCCACGCTTTGCAGAGTATACCCAGAGGGTGCTTCCGTATTCGAGTTTCACTTGCACTGGTAAGTTGCTCTAGTGTTGGTTGTTTTAACTGTTCTTCAAAATAGTTAGTGATTTATTGTCTTATCTCATAGGGGCTTATTTTAGTGTGTGTTACTGTTTGATCGTGTAGAATACCTTAGCATGTCGTGAATCTTCTCACACAGTGGAGGATTCAGAGCTCCGCCGGTCATGAAGGCTTCTGGGCCTACCACCGGTTATACTGGAGCCACCCCTACCACCATTGAGGTGGAAGCTAGACCAACAAGGTTCTTTCGAAGCAACCGGGTTACCAACCATTGAGCCCGAACAACTCCTGGAGGAATCGACCGCCAATATTGGATTGGTTGAAACCTCAACCACTAATACTTGGCTGCAAGTTATTGTGCCAATTCAATTTTATGAACGCCTGTCAGTGCCTCACACAGCTATGGCAACAAACGTTGTTACTTCCTCTAGGAATTCTTCCATTCCCATCACCGTTGCTACCACAGGAGAAGCTTCTCCTAACTTGCCTTTGTCGGCGGTCTGGGCCACAATGGTCTCGGCCGCAACTACATTGCACAATGGACTGACCCCATCTATCACGACGGCCACACCTCCTTTCACACCTAGTGCGACAGACCCTCCATTTTCATATGGTATTCCTAGTTCAGGTACAAGTCCTGCACTCACTCACTCCTATTTACAGACTTTGGGTCTGGGGGTAGGGAGCTCTGACGCTTCTCTGCAAGGTCAACTTGGGGGTATTCCTGTCCCTTTCAACGCTTTTCCTTATGCCGAAGGTCATATCTCTCCTTCGTCCCCTTCGCTTGGTGGTCTGCATCAACAGTCCATCGGGCAGCCTGCACACACGAGTTCATTTGGAGCCGGGAGTCAAGGAACACCTGCGCAAACTCAGCCGGTACATTCGTCACCGTTTGCTTGGAACTAGACGTTTGGTAATAACACTTTTGCATCCACTTCTTTCCCATCTGGGGGCACACCCTTTTTTGGATAGTCTACTCCGGCACAAGGTACTATTCCTGTGCTGGGGGCACATATACCAGGACCTTGGAACTCAGGACAAGGATCCGTTCCTTCCTCTGGAATGTCATTCTGGGGTAATTCTTTCCATAGTCAATGGAACCCTGGACAGACTTCTATGCCTCTCCCATCAGGACCGGCATGGAGTAATCCTTCCCAAAGTCCATCAAACACGATGAATGCCCAACATATTATGTCCTTTATGGGGAATCAGCCAATGATGTCTCCACAGATGCAAAACCCTTACGCTGGTCAGGGCCATGGTTTCTACCAGAACCCGGCCCAACAGCCAAACTTTTCCTGGCAACCTGATGCCAGTCAAACTCCAAGACCCTTTTTCCCAGGCTATCGGCAGCAACCCAAACCACCATTCTTGGCAACGTTACACTTGCCAGATTTGACAAGGTTGTTAAATGATCCTATCTGTCACAATCTGTGTTGGCCTCCTATGCCAACGAAGTTGCCTTCGAACATTACAAAGTTCAAGGCCAAGCCTAACGAAGATCCAGGTGATCATGTGACTACTTTCCACCTTTGGTGTTCATCTAACTCACTGAAAGATGACTCCGTCCAGTTGCGATTGTTTCAATGCACTCTTATTGGGAGTGCCACAAAATGGTACATAGAGCTTGATCGTTCACAATACTCTTCTTTTGGCGAACTGGCGATGGGCTTCCTTAACCATTTCTAGTTACCTGTGAGATACGACGTCGGCACAGAGTTGCTAGCCAATTTCGAGCAGATGACAGCGGACCATATCTCTGATCATATCCAAGAGTGGCGATGCCGAAAGAGTCTAATCAAAGTACCAGTTCCACCAACATTCATGCTTGAGTGGTTCCTTAAGTCTTTAGTACCACAATTATCCAAAGATGTTGCAACTTCTGGGGTTTTCTCCGAAGAAGATGACATCATGAGGGCTCAACAGTTTAAGCTTATCTATTCTCAGTCTGGTCTATTGTACAACATCCTGCCGGATGCACCACGATCGATACTGGATAAAACCAGACAGAGAGCCGGACCACATGCTGATGGTATCATTGGTTCAGCACAAACTAAGCCCGCTGAGCAATTGACAAAACAATTGCAACAATTATCTATACAACACTCAACGGATAGCCAAACTACTGCTTTGGCTGCTCCTCCTACCCAAACGTCCAAAGTACACTCTGTACAGACGACTAACCCAAAGGCCACCCAGTAGCCTGAAGGGAAGAAAAAACAACGCAAGAAGGGTAAGGGGGGTAAGAAACCCACTGATAATGTTGGCGAGGGCACCACGGAAAAGAGGAAGGCGAGGTATCCGTGCAACTTATGTGCGGAAGACCACCCGACCCATCTATGTCCTCGACTTGCAGAGGCCTAGAAGTTTGTCACACAGTAACAGCAGGCCATGTTGACTAATCCCTTTCAGCATGGGAAAAATTTAACTCAAGCCTCTACAAGTGCCAAAGGGGGAAGCCAAGAAACCTTCCCTCCCCCAAATAATTCCTCTTCCGCGAATGTATATATGGTTAGGGGTGATGCTTTAATAATGACTAGAGCACACGACTATAGTAAACCAAGTGCCTCTGAGAAGGGAAAAGAAGCCGAAATCCCATCTCTTCCTCTACAGATTGAGAAGACGTTGGGAGAAACGATGACACGCATTCCAAAAGGTGCGTTTAAGAAAGCTTCTCACAATCCAAATGCAAGGGCCGCCCATAACTACTCTGTGGTGGAAGATTTATCCCAAACCTCTTGTGCTATGTCCGCTTTGGAGGTCCTCCAAAGTTGCCCTGCTTAGAGAAAAGCCTTGTTGGATGCTTTAGGCTCTACTGAGACTTGTAACCCAGGTACCATCATGTTAGATATGACTGACTTAAAACCTTGTTTGCCTTACCACGTCGCGTTTCAGATAGTAGTGGCTCATCCCACGAAAACTTTTACATGGAATATCTTCCGCATAGTGGTCGACGAGGGCGCTTCAACTTGTGTTATGTCGTTAGCATGCTGGAAAGCCATTGGTCAGCCTGAGTTGTCTCCATCACCTACTCTCTCACTGCATTCGACGGTTGTTCTTTCCGACCACATGGCATCATTCCTTCTTTCCCTGTGCAGTTAGGGGGAAAGACCGTGTGCGTTGAAGTAGAGGTGGTCGATGCCCCCCTCGACTACAATCTCTTGTTAGGTCGTAGTTGGACTTATGCTATGCAAGCGGTGGTCACTACAATTTTCCGAGTCTTATTGTTTCCACATGAAGGTCGGATAGTGACCATTGATCAATTGTCCTTCTCTAGACTTGACCCAGCTTTGGGGGAATACACAGTTCCCATGATAGATAATCCTCAAGATGGTGTCGTTAATGTAGGAGTTGGTTTGTGCCCATATTTGATGGGTACTTTCGATTACCCACCTCCTCATGGCGATGTCAAGTTTATATCGACTCACCACAAGGCTGAGATTTTTCACGTCTCGTCATTCCGCACGACTTACTTTTAGGATCCGTGGATTCTTCCTTCCCCATCAGCCACGATGGATGAGACAAGGCACGCTGGCATGTCCATGCCCTTGTCGGCTGTTGAAATAGCGTACTCTTTAGTCCAGCAAACTTCAGCTACTCCTGATCCGACTCCCGCACAAGAGTTGGATCCACTTCTTGAGCCTATCTAGGCTCAAGGTTCTCTTACTACCACTAATTCGTTAGACTTAGTCTTGCCTTCTGACGAAGATGTAATCGAAGAAATGACTAGTCTGGACAAACCTTGGGAAGATCTTCATCACAGATCATATTTCCTCCCAAAGTTAAGTCGTATCGAGGCCGGAGAATTCACTATCACCATGACGGGAGATCAGCCATGTCCCATTAACCTCTTAGCTACACAGAAAATTTATGCTGAGGGAAATATGGCGACTATCGATGCCACTATACCTATCAACATCTCCCGAAACCCTGGCATCATGGAGAATGTCTTCGTCAGAGTGGATTTCTCCCCCGAAGAGGTTCAGATTTACATGGATCTTTTCAAAGAATTCCGCGACATTTTTGCCTGGTCTTATGAGGAAATTCCAGGCATCGATCCGAAAATAGTTGAACTTGAGATCACTATGTATCTTGATGCTAAGCCTGTTCGACAAAAACTTTGTCCAGTTAATCCTAGGAAAGCAGCAGCCATCAAAGCTGAGGTTGAGAAATTGCTCAAGGCAGGGTTCATTTACCCAATTCATTTGACTCAGTGGGTGTCAAAACCCGTGTCGGTCAATAAAAAAAAGGCATGATTCGTGTATGTACCGATTTCCATGATTTGAATAAGGCATGTCCAAAAGATAATTATCCAACCCCATTCATCGATCATATCATTGATGAATGCGCCGCTTGTGAAGCCTTTTCATTCATGGATGGTTTTTTAGGATATAATCAAATCCAAATCAAACCTGAGGACCAACATAAAATGACATTCATTTGTCCGTGGGGTACATTCGCCTATCATAAGATGCCTTTTGGTCTCAAGAATGCTGGAGCCACTTTCTAGCGGGCCATGTCTTTTTCGTTTCACGACCTTAAACATATAGTCGAGGCCTATCTAGATGATTTAGCATCACGCTCTCGCAAGCAAAAGGATCATCCTATGCACCTCTGACTAATCTTCGAACATTGTCGCTACTTCAGGATTCGCTTGAATCCCAACAAGTGTAGCTTTTGCGTTACGTCAGGACATTTTTTAAGTTTCATTGTTTCAACAACAGGGATCATGGTCGATACTTTTAAGGTGGAGGCAATAGTCTAGTTGCCCCCCCCACGCACAATCTTACAACTGCAGAGTCTTCAAGGCAAGACGAACTTCTTACGACGCTTCATCGCCAACTATGTCGAAATCACCAAGGGCTTTATGCGTTTACTGAAGAAAGATGTTCCCTTTTTCTAGGACAAAGCCGCTCAACGCTCTTTCGACGCATTAAAACATGCCCTCACTACCGCACCTCTGCTACGACCACCTAATTATAACAAAGACTTCTTATTATATCTCGCTGTCGCAGAGTCAACCATAGGGATGGTTTTAGTTCAGGAGGATGATTAATTTTCCGAATACGTGATCTATTACCTAAGCCGAGGCCTCGTAGGACCGGAACTTAATTATACCCATCTCAAAAAACTTGCGTTGGCAGCAGTTCATGTTGTTCAACGGTTCTTTCACTATGTTTTGTTTCGCAAGACCACCATCATTGCCATCGTGAATCCATTCAAGTACATGTTGACGCAACGAGTTATCGGCGGAAAAATCAGTAGATGGATGGTAATCCTCCAAGAATTTGACTTAGACTTCGTTTCAACCAAGTCCAAAAAGTCACTGGTCTTCGCATAACTTATCTCGGAGCTTCTGGTTGAGTCAGGTGACGTTGTGCCTGAGGAATCGCCTATCCGTGGGGATATGTTTTTGATTGAATCTTCAGACCCCTGGTATGGAGATATACTAATCTATCTCCAAACTTTGAAGTGCCCCACCTCTGCATCTCGTGATGAGCGTCGGCGGATACGCCATTGGGCTAAGAACTATCTCATACTCAATGATACGTTGTATCAGAGAGGTGTAGACTGCATCTTGTGCCAATGTCTCACTCATGATGAGGTCGTCATAGTGCTCAACCATTGTCATACAGGAGCCTGTGGCGATCACTTGTCCGGGTTGGCAACAACCCAAAAGATTTTACGAGCAGGTTACTTCTGGCCCACACTTATGAAAGATTGTATCGAGTCGGTTAAGAAGTGCCATCCGTGCCAAATCTTCTCATGGAAGATGAGGGCACATCTAGCTCCTATGTTTCCTGTCATCATAGTTGGTCCCTTCACTAAGTGGGGGATTGATTACACTACATGAAACCCCCCGTCAGCAAGGGGGCACCGCTATATCATCGTAGCTGTCAACTACTTCACTAAGTGGGTCGAAGCTATGCCAACATTTAAAGATGATGGAGAGACTGCAACTCTCTTCTTATTTAACCAGATTATAGCACGGTTCGACGTCCCGAGAGAGATTGTCACTGACCATGGTAGTCACTTTTAGAACCAAATGATGTCTGAGTTAACATCAAAGCTTGGGTTACAGCAAGAACATTCCTCACCTTACTATCCCCAAGCCAATGGGCAAGTGGAAGTTGTTAACAAAACTCTCAAAACGATGCTACAACGAACTATCAACTCAACCAAGTCAAATTGGCATTTGATGTTATACTCGGAATTATGGGCTTACCGAACCTCAGTTAAGACTGCAACCGGTTTCTCACCTTTCCAACTCGTTTACGGGCTGGAGGCAGTCTTTCCCATCGAATGTCAAATTCCATCTCTGAAATTGGCAGTACAGTTATTGTCAGACACTTCTCCACTTGAAGAACGGTTAGTAAACCTTGAGCAGCTTGATGAACAGCGTCGCGATGTGGCCCTAGCCAATGAAGCTCATAAACATAAGGTCAAGTGTCAATATGATAGGTCCGTTCGTCCTCGGGTTTTTTCTGAGGGCGACCTTGTCCTGGTTTACGACCAAGATAAGGACCCCCTAGGGGCAGGAAAGTTTAAACCCATGTGGTTCGGACCCTTCATTATTAAGGAGGTTTTAAAAAAGGGTGCTTATCGTCTGGTAGATTTTGAAGGGAATGCTTTAGCAGAGCCTAGAAATGGGCTCTACCTCAAGAAGTATTACTCATAGCACGGTCATTGTGGGTAACTTTTTGTAACATATGTATAGTCTTTGTACTATTACTTTTTTATGTTTCTTTTAAAAAGGTGTTATGGACATGTCATTGATGTTATCTTTCGTCATTATGGCAGATGTCAAGTGAATCTGAGGTGTTTGTTGGGTATGCTGACGGTGCTATTCGACACACGCGGAGGCTTGCCTCCGCAGCTTGGGTGATCTTTACACCACAGGGTCAGTTGTTATCTTCCGGAGGTATATGCTTAGGTGACACCACAAACAATGTTGCTGAGTATAGTGCAGTTATTGAGTTGCTTCGTGACG
>ML795256.1:147852-203242 GCA_009831015.1 Picea engelmannii
ATTTATTGTAAATGGACACTTGTTTATTTAATAAGTGATCCATATCTTGAGTTTGTTAGGACATTTAGCTTATATATAGCTCATTGCAAGAGTATTGTGTTGTTCGGGTGTAAACTCTTGCAAAGTTTCTTATGTAATTTCTTTTCTTATTAATAAAAGTGTGTGTCCGGATATTTTCTTGACATTATAAGATTCACTATTGTTGGGTTGTTTATTTAGAGTGGTGCGTTTGTATTGATTTAAGTGCCAAGTTCGGCATTGCAAACGGGTCCAGGCTATCTTAAAAGGGAAGCTGCAAGATCTTTGAATGATTGATCTTCACGACGGCGCTCCTACAGATGTCATCAAAGAAGTTGCTGAAGAAGATGTTCTATGAAGACTAGTTCATCCCATTGTGGTATCGATTTGAATGGTTTTCTACCAGATCTATTGTGCGAAATTTCTATACTATTGTATTGTGAGCTGAAGGATCAGCAAAGGAAACGAATTTATTTTTTAAAAAACAAACTAGTGATAAACAGTTCAAATATTTATTTTTTTTGGAGGTAAATTTTTTTTTGTAACTCGAAGTAATTTTTTTTTACTTTGAGGGGGGGCAAAATTGCCAGATTTTTGTAAAAGTGTAAAATTTTGAAAGTTCCTTGGATTTGACTATAGCCAAGTACAAAGCTCATTCATTTTTTCCTTGTTTCAACGATTATACGAGGGTCAAGGCCAAGCCCCGATAGATCGTCTTTGGTGTGATACGTTTGGTGTTTTGTTCATCTTCATATTTCTTGGCGTGATTATTTCCGGTGCGTAAATTCACCAAACTACAATGTCGAAATTAATTAATTTATTCTCCGACTCAGATAAACTTGAAGGCACAAAATCATACAAAACATGGAAGCGACTCATTGAAAGCACTCTCATTTACAATGAACTTTAGTGTGATATCTATAATGAAGATACTAAGCCCACTAAGCCGACAGATGCAGTGACATTAGCGAAATGGGAAGTTAAAAATGCCAAAGCATTAGCACTTATTAAATCTTCAGTTAATGATGAGATGTATGTTCATATTGAAAATACGACTGATGCATGGTCTACTTTGAAAGTTTTTAAACATTTATTTGATACTCAGCCTGAATCCAAGAAAGTTGATCTTCAATTAAAGTTGATTCAACAAAAATTGACTGAAGGCGATGATGTCCATGAATATATTTCCAGACTTAAGAACATTAAGCAGGAAATACTAAATGCGGGTTTTCAAGCAGTAGATGATAGTTTTATGACCACAATCTTAATAGTTGGATTGCCTTCTTCCTATACACATTTTTTGGAGACTTTACAAGTCACTGGCAAGTTAGACAAGCTTACATTTGATGAACTAAGTGAACTATTATCACAACACAATAAAACTTTTGGAAAGAAAAAACATGTTGGCGAAGATGTTTTTTTCACAAAAGCAAGCACAAGTAAGACTTCAAGTGATAGTTATAGTAGCAGAGGAAGAGGAAATTTTGTACAAGGTCGTGGACAAGGTCAACATAGAGATATCAATTTTCAAGGCAGAGGTATAAGTCAAGGAAGATGGTATTTTCAAGGCAGAGGAAACAATCAAGGCAGAGGATATTTTCACACAAGAGGAAATAGTCAAGGCAGAGGCTCTTTTCAAGGCAACAGTCAAGGCACAGGACAGACTCCATCCAGAAATCAAAGCAGGGGAAGAGGACAGAATTTTGGCAGAGGGAGAGACTTCAGTCAAATTGTTTGCAGAAGGTGTAACAAAGTTGGTCATTATGCAGAAAATTGTCACACTTCCATTGATAAAATCACCAAGTTTCATCAAAACACAACACAATTTGCAAATGATCGACAGGATGATGATTCAGAATATGTGTTTACCTCATCTTCAACATTACAGATTTCCACTGATTTTCAAAGTGATTATGAAGATGCTTGGATTTTAGATTCAGGAGCATCTCAACACATGACTTTCAGACGTGACTTTTTTTGGAATTTTCAAGAATGCCATCTTAATTCTGTTTTTCTTGCAGATAATACTAAACATACTCCTTATGGAAGAGGAGTCGTTAAAGTTTATTTACCTGATATTGAAGAACGGCTAATTTCAAATGTATGGTATGTACCCACCTTCAAAAAGAATTTGTTGTCTTTAGTCACAATTCGACAAGCAGGACATCAAGTAATTATGGAAGATGGCCTGGTGAAGATAAATTCAGTCAAACAAAATATGAAAACAGTGATGACAGGATATGAAGACGGAAAACTGTTAAGGATGAAAGGAGCAATTATTCCAAGACATTCAGACTTTGCAGGATCAGTAAGTACATGTATCTCCCCTATCAGATTGTGGCATGTGAGATATGGACATCTCAACTTTGATAGTCTGTCTCAACTGCAAAAACAAGGGATGGTTAAGGGACTTCCCACTTTCAAAAAGGACATTTCAAAATGTGAAGCATGCATTTATGGAAAACAAAGTCGAGAAAGTTTTTCAACAAGTTCATGGCGTGCCAATCGACGGTTGCAATTAGTTCACAGTGATGTTTGTGGACCCCTAGAAACTTCTTTCGGTGGTTGCAAATATTTTTTACTCTTTGTTGATGATTTCAGTAGACTAACTTGGGTTTACTTCTTGAAGAAAAAGTAAGAAGTATTTGAAAAATTTAAGATTTTTCGACAACTTGTTGAAAATGAAGTTAAAGAAAAGATAGGTACACTCAGGACAGATAATGGCAGAGAATTCACTTCTAATGAATTCAACACTTATTGCACAGACAATGGGATAAGAAGACATCTTACTAATTTCTACACTCCTCAGCAAAATGGAGTCACGGAATGAATGAATCGCACTTTGTTAGGAATGGCAAGATCTATGTTGAGTTTTAAAAGGTTAAGTTCTACATATTGGGAATAAGCTATCCATACAGCTATCTACTTAAGGAACAGATCTCCAACTGATTTTTTGGATGGAATCACACCTTATGAAGCATGGTTTGGTTTCAAACCTTGAGTTAAACATCTTAGAGTTTTTGGATCAGTATGTTATGCCTTAGTTCTGAAAGAAAAACGAACTAAGCTTGACTCAAGGAGTTTGAAATGCACAATGATTGGGTATTCTGATGAGAAGAAAGGGTATCGAATTTTGTCCAATGGAAAATTTATTGTGAGCAGGGATGTCATTTTTTATGAAACTGAAAGTAAAAGTGCTAACGAAATAGAAAGTATTCTTCAAAAGTTAGAAACTAAAGGAAATCAAAGAAAAGGAAAAGTTCAAAGTCAACCAAATTCACATAATTGGTATGAACTTGATTTTCCTTCACCTGAAGATGTTTCATCCAATCCATTTACTTCAACAACATCCTCTGGTTCTTCCAGCAGTTCATCTGAATTTCCTAGCAGCGACAGTTCATCTGACAATGATTCTCCACCTCCAAACTCTTCAACTAATCGACGAACATTAGTTTACATTAATCCAATTTATAATAATGGTAATTCATATCCCCAAACCAGTGAACATCAACTACCCAAATGGGAAGTTCAACTTTTGAAAGATGTAAGGCCTGATGAGCAAAATAAAATGGGAACAAGGGGATCACACAAAAATGAAGGGAATTTTTCCTTAGTAGCACATGATTTTACTGAACCTTCCACCTACAAAGAAGGAGTCAAACATAAAGAATGGCAACATGCTATGGTTGAGGAATATCAAGCAGTCATTGATAACAACACTTGGAAACTTGTTGATTGTCCTATAGGTGTTAAACCCATCGGATGCAAATGGGTTTACATAATTAAATACAACCAACATGGCGAAATTGACAAGTATAAAGCCCGACTTGTGGCTAAAGTTTTTGCGCAGCAAGAAGGCATTGATTATGAGGAAACTTTTTCTCCTGCCGCTAAATGGAATACCATCCGCTTAACACTTGCATTGGCCGCTCAAAAAGGTTGGAAAGTTCATCAAATGGATGTAAAAAGTGTTTTTCTCAACGGAGACTTACAGGAAGATGTGTATATGCAACAACCACCCGGTTTTGAAATTGCAGGGCAGGAACATAAAGTCTGCAATTAATTAAGGCTTTATCTGGGTTAAAGCAAGCTCCTCGAGCTTGGTATACCAAAATGGATGAATATCTTAGGAAGGTTGGTTTTCATCGCAGTGAATCTGATGATATGTTGTATATCCGTCAACAGGGTTCTTATCTTTTGATTCTTATTATGTTTGTAGATGATTTTCTCATTATAGGAAACAATGATGATCATATTGCACAGGTGAAAAAGGAGTTACATGCAGGTTTTAAGATGACGGATTTGGGACTTCTTCATTACTATCTTAGTGTTGAAGTATTCCAACGTCCACATCATATTTTCATTTCGCAGAGTAAGTATGAAGCAGAAATTCTTCAGTGGTTTGGCATGCAGGATTGTAAACCCTCTCTTACCCCTATGGAACAAAACTTGAAACTTTCAAAATTTGAAGGGGGGGAATTGGTAGACAACACTATTTATAGACAGTTGATTAGCAGCTTGATTTATTTGACAAACACTCCTCCAGATTTATCTTATGCATTCAGTATTCTTTCCCGCTTTATGCAACAACCACGAGACAACCACTAGAATGCAGCCAAAAGAGTTCTTTGATATATCCAAGGAACAAAATATTTTGATCTTCTTTACAAAAAGACTAAAAATTTTGTACTTGGTGGATTTTCAGATGCTGATTTTGTCGGAAGTATTGATGATCGAGCATCAACATCAGGTTATTTAATGAACATGGGTTCAATAGCAGTATCTTGGAATTGTAAGAAACAAGCTACAGTTGCTACTTCTACAGTAGAAGTAGAATACATCTCAACATGGGAAGCAACATGTGAAATTGTTTGGTTATGCCGAATTTTACAGGACTTGAGCATTTCTCAAGCAAAAGCTACATCATTATTCATCGACAACCAGTCAACCATTAAGCTTGCCAAGAATCCAATTTTTCATTCAAAGACAAAGCACGTAGACACCAAGTATCATCATATCAGATCGCTTATTGCAAAGGATGTCATCAAGCCAATTTATTGTCCTTCAGAAGATCAAATCTCTGACATTTTCACGAAACCTCTTGGTAGAATAAAATTTACTAAGTTTAGGGATGAACTTGGTATCTGTTGTAATGTATCTTTGGATCATAGGGGGGAATGTTACATAATCCAAAATACATAGTTTCTAAAGTTAGAATAAAATGATTATTAATTTAGAATATTAAATTAATAATCTAGAATATTTGATTAATAAATATAGACTTTTAGAAATAAATTATTGTTGTAAGAGATATGACTCTAGAGAGGTGTCGTATCTTAGGCTCTAAAATAGGAATATTGTTTTAAGATTGTTAAGATAGCATTTATTGTAAATGGACACTTGTTTATTTAATAAGTGATCCATATCTTGAGTTTGTTAGGACATTTAGCTTATATATAGCTCATTGCAAGAGTATTGTGTTGTTCGGGTGTAAACTCTTGCAAAGTTTCTTATGTAATTTCTTTTCTTATTAATAAAAGTGTGTGTCTAAGGACACTTCGACCATTAAGAGCTAATATTGATTGTTCACTGAGGCATCAAGGGTAAATCTCAACCATCCATCAAAGATTGGTTTTCAAAAAGAATCATGAGCAAACTAAGTCAAATGTATCTCGATAGGGAGAATCTGAGAGAGAGAGCTCAAACATCTTGCGAGAAGACATATGCGGGAAAGCTCCTTTGGGGATATTTTTCAAAAGGGGGAGTCTAATGACAATAGCCTGAAGGTGATGCAAGAAGAATAGTTCCCAATAGTGTTATGGGGAGTGAATCTTTGAGGGTGTTGTAGGATGTGTATTTTACGAAGGTCTTGAAGCGAGGAAATAGGACATCCCGACAAGTCGAGTTCAATGAGGTAAACGTGGTATTATTACGGGTTTTATACTTCAGGAGGAATTGTGGGCATGATGAATGACCATTTTGATGGTGTGATCTCAATGGCTTGTGTTCAAGGGCTTAGTGGTAGGTCAGGGCTTGTTATCCCCTCCTACCTAGGGGTAACTAGAGGATATCATGTCTCATGGCCCACAATGAAGAGGATGATCTTGACGATGATGATGATCAACATGTCCACAGAGAATCCCATTAGCCTCCTCATATGCCTCTTCTTATTCAACATGGCTCATCACACTCAATCGACAAGGCTCATTGGGAGATAGTGTTTTGACACATTATGAGGTACATTGGTGCTTGTTTCATATAAATTGTCATAAATATTACATTGGGAATATGAGTGATGATCATAAGTTGAAGTTAGATAATGAATCATGAGATCAAAAGTTATAGTTTTTTCCTTGTTTCACCTTGGTGGCCATCCTAAGCATCTTAGTCCCATGTTGTCACTCTTAGGGAAAATGAGTCTTATTGGTGGTTCCTTGCAAGGGGTAGCATACCATTCTTGATCCTACTTACCACTTTTTTATCCTTGATCCTTCCATTCTCCCAACTTTTGGGTAATGTGGGTTACATGTAGACCAAAAACACATGTACATCATTTTCTTATGAGAAGAAGGGGATAAAGGCCCAGAGGTAGACTGCAACTGGTTTATAAAAAGAAAGAAATGGGATAATGGGGACATTTAAAATCCATTTTCCAGAATTAAGCTCTACCCCCTCATTAATGGAGATCGCCCCTAGTCCTATTGCGAACAAATGAATTCATTAATAAAAAGGGACTTGAATATATCCCAAAAAAAAAGAAAAGGAAGTGTTATGCTTGAAACCTTTTTAAGAGGACTCACAAATAAATGAAATAAATAAAAAGGAAAAAAGGGGTTTAGAATGCAAAAAACTTCAAGGAAAAGGTAACTCAATTTCCAAGCGCAGCCTCTGCAAAGGCACTCATGGAGGTGAGCCCATACATTGTCTTGCATGTTAATGAACCCATGCTTAGAAGTAAACCCCTTGACCACCTTGCATTCATTACATATCTCTGATGTGTTATTCTGAAAAATATCTCTCTACTTAGGTACTAACACACCTAATAGGTTCCTTTGATGGCCCTCCCATACCTAAACTTTCCAAGTTGCATAAAGTCTTGAGCTTGTGTGAAGTTTGAAGGGGATACCTAATGAGAGTTGTTCATTTGTATTTTATATTAATAGATGGCCTACTTTGTATGCTTATTAGGATTATTTTAGCTTGTTATTGTTGTTCTTCATTGAATTGAGTACACTTGACATGGTTCTTTGGAGGACGTCTCATACTTTCACCCAGGACGTTTTTCCTTTTAATGCAGATATGGCATGTGTGATGTTGAGCGTTGGAGAATTTGATGAATTTTCACACTTAGACACATCATCTCACACCTATTGGACCCTGGACAATGGACATATGATCTTTCATCTTGTAGATATGTTCATTTTGGCAGACAAATGGACAATAATCCCAAACTCTGGACAATGAACCCTAGAGACTTTTCAGGCTTTGGATGGAGGAAATTGCACTTGGAGATACTTGGGAATCCCTTGGAGAGTTGATGAGAATCCTTTCAACCTTGGACACTAGCCTTTTTCATCCAATAAATTGAGCTCCTTGATGATGACACTACTACATATGGGTGGAAAAATCGACGTTGTTCTCCGACAGTGCAAATAAAATTGGTTGTACTATCGGATTTTACTTGCATTTTTTGTATTTAAAAAAAAAATTCCTCGACGTTCATCGAATACACGACGAACGAGACTATTGTTGAATATCCTACGGTTGACTAGGTCAATGATCATCGGATATTCAAGGGTTGACCAAGTCAATGATCTATGTACCGACATTTGATGAAGTCAATATTTTTGTCCATTAATCAACATCTATCTGGTCAACATGCATCGTAAGTCCAACAAAAAAGTGATATATAATTAAAAAAGTTCAAAATATTAAAGACGTTTGACATTGTTTCTATACTAGCAAGGATTTGCAGAGGTTATAAGGTCGAATATTTTTAGGTCAGAATACAATATANGTGTGTGTGTGTGTGTGTGTGTGTGTGTGTGTGTGTGTGTGTGTGTTAATTGCATTACAAATAGTTAAATTACTGAGATTGAGTTTTGAAGATAATCATCATCGAAATTTTGGTAAGGAAAAATGTCACATAACATTCCTCCAGGAGGACAAGGCCGAGACGTGAGATCTGCATTGGTCGAGGCTTTGGGTGATCAAAAATTTTATTTCCCTTGTAAAAAATGTAGGGGCTATAATAGAAGGAGACTTTTAATAAAAGCAACTAAAAAACATTGTAGAGAGTATGGACACCTTGAAGGCAGACATGGATATCGTCCCTTGGTAAGTTATTCATTATATGTCTTTATATTGTAGATTGTTTTTGTAAACATTTATATGTTAAATGTAGAAGAAAAATAATGTGTTATTTTTTCTTTATGGTTATATTCTATGTACACAAAAAAACGAAGAGAAGAAGTAGACATAAGATGTAGATTTTAATTAGGTTTTAGGGTATGGTTTAGTGGTTAAGGGGCTTAATGTTTAGGGGTACAGAGTGTAAGGGGTTAGGGTTTAAGATTTTAGGGGTTGAAGGTTTAATAAGGAAATATTAGGGGTGAATGGTTAAGGGGTTAGGGGTTAATAGGTTAGGGTTTAATGTAGGTTTAGGGGGTTTAGGTGCTAGTGGATTTAAAGGTTAATGGGGTTTTAGGGAGTAGGGGTTAAAGGTTTAGGGTTAGGGATTAAGGGGTTAGGACAGGTTAGGGGTTAATAGTTTAGGGGCTTATGCTATTGTTCAATATGAGAGTTAATATTGGTTGTGTTGACAAGTATTGATGCTCTGTTTGAGAAGAATTTGCAGAGTTGCTAATTCCTCTTTTGATATTTTATCGATGCTCTATTTGAGAAGTATCTACAAAGTTGTTAATTCCTCTTTTGATATTGGTAGTTGTTTCCTTTTTAAAAGTTTTTAAGATCAATTATAATTCCTAGTAACATCGTCATTTTTTTCAAAAACAAAAATCACTAATGGAAAGTGGAGATGCCACACTGGTTGAATGTCGTATTTTTCAAGAAGAGGATAGTAAAGGAAATATGGAAATTCCATGTTCCTATTCTGGCACCTTGAAGGTACAAGGTTGAGGGGGATAGATAAGGGTGGTTTATATTTTTTCAGGGTTGAAGGGGGATAGATACGAATATGACAATATGATTCACCATATGATATTTTTCAATACAAGAGTTAATATTGGTTGTGTTGACAAGTACCGACGCACTGTTTGAGAAGTATTTGCAGAGTTTCTAATTCATCTTTTGATATTGGATGTATCGATGCTATGTTTGAGAATTATTTGCAGAGTTTCTAATTCCTCTTTTGATATTGGTAATTGTTTCCTTCTTAAAAGTTTTGAAGATTAGTTCCAGTTCCTAGTAACATCATCATTTTATTTTAAACATAAATCACTAATGAAAAGTGGAGATGCAACATTGGTTGAATGTCGTAGTTGTCAGGAAGAGGACAATAAAGTAAATATGGAGATTCCTTGTTCCTATTCTGGCACCTTGAAGGTACAAGGTTGAATAGATAAGGGTGGTTTATATTTTGTCAGGGTTGAGCGGAGATAGATAATAATATGACAATATGATTCACCATATGCTACTGTTCAAGACAAGAGTTAATATTGGCTATGTTGACAAGTATCAATGCTCTATTTGAGAAGTATTTACATAGTTTCTAATTTCTCTTTTTATATTGGACATATCGACGCTTTGTTTGAAAATTATTTGTAGAGTTTCTAATTCATCTTTTGATATTGGTAATTTTTTCATTTTTAAAAGTTTTCAAGATTAGTTCTAGTTCCTAGTAACGTCGTCATTTTATTTTAAATAGAAATAACTAATGGAAAGTGGATATGTCTACTCCAAATTATTTTGAGAACGACATGAAGACAAAAATATAACAGATATATAACAAAGAAATATATAGAGATAATGCAGAAAACATAGAAATATAGTGAAAACCAATTTCTATTAATGAACAAGAGAGAAAAACATTGTAGAACACAAACTGGCAGAATGGGGTAGCCTATCTCTGAAAATAAATAGATGTTGGCTACCCTTCATTCGCAACAAGATTTACCTCACACTCTATTGCTTGCTTAAAGGGCTCCTTCACCTCAGTTATATATGAGAGAGTGAGAGGAGAACAATTCCCATGATTCATGTGGGATAAATTAATCTAAGTTTATAAAATAGCATAGGCATGCAAAATACTAGGACTTCCCGGGCGGTCACCCATACCTGTACTACTCTAGCCCGAGCGTGCTTAACTGCGGAGTTCTAATGGGATCTGGTGCATTAACACTATTTTGTAGGCATGTACATAAGACCATTGCATGATGTCTGTAATTAACAAATGAAGATAGTATTACATTCCATTCCCCATCAAAAGGGTGAATATCATGGTTTATCAAAAACATGGGCTCAAAAATGGTGATGCAGTGGAAAATGTGGATGGCCACCAAGATCCATCTGAATCATTCCTCCCCCATTAGGAAGAAATGGTCCCCATTGCATCAAGTTCCCTTGAGAGAGGAGGAGACTTCTGCTAGATATGAAGTTTGGTGCGCTGCTTGCATTGTTGAAGAATTTTTCCCGCTTAGCTTGTTGAAGGTTGTCATGAACCTGTTGTTGGAGGGGTTGGATCCGTTCAACCAATCTAGATGCATGATATACCTGAGTATAAGAGGACTCTATTGATGAAGATGGAGCATGAAGAGTATGAAGGGTTCTGTTATAACCTTTCTTGACTGGGTAGTGTGGAGGCACCCCCGTAGGTGAAACAAGAACATCTTGGTACTCTTCTACAATCTTGTCAATCTGCTTCTACTAGATAAAAGGTATTGGGATGAGGCTGCAGTGGTTGCAGTGTCCTTTTGTTCACCTTTTGATCAGATTGTGAAGAGGATAAAATTTACAGTATAAGATATTACTTTATGACATTGTTTTGGTGGGGCAATAGTCGAAACTACCTCTGGTATCCTGCATAGTTGACCCCCTAGAGTAACAATGACGCTACGGGGTTGAGACTCATAAAAAAAATGACGCCTCCACATATATGGTTTCCCTAATAGAACATCACAGACTTCCAGTGGGGAAACATCACAAAATACCTCACCCTTAAAGGGCTTGATGCTGTAAGACAAGCGACACTGCTAGCTAACACAAAGATCTTGACCTTGGCAAAGCCACCTGGTGTTGTATGGCCACAGGTGTGGTGTTGTTGGAAAATCCAACTTCTTGAAAACCTTTGTTGAGATGATGTTCTTTTGGCTTCCGCTATCAACAATAAAATGCAATGAGGTCCCCTTCACCCACATCTGTGAATGAAAGAGTCAATGCCCCTCCTCAGGATCCTCTTCTAGTTGGATTGTTACAGTTGTGACAATAACAATGGGTTCTGCATAAATGATTGTCTCCTTTTATTATTTTCTAAATCAAGGTCCAAGTCGGGGTTTGGCTCTTTGTATTTGAGTTTGGCTACCAATGACTGTATTGAGCGACATTCACCAGTGTTGTTCCAAGGGATGTTGTGGAACTCACACCACTTTCCAATGTCTTTATTATACTTCCTATTACCCTTCTTTTTCTACATTTGGTACTCGCTCTCTTGAGTTTGGCCTTCCTTGCTCCGTCTTTCATTATGTGAGTTAGAGTTTCCTTTTTCATGCTTCTCCCACTTACTCTGTTGCTTGAATTTATGCTCAATTTTGACTACATATCGATAAGCATCTCCCAACGAGGAGATGTCCAAGAATTCCATCTATGTTTGGATGTACCTGTGTAGACCACTGCGGTACTTCAAAACCAGGTGCCGCTCGGACTCTTTGATACCTAGATTTGAGTGCAAGGTATGAAAGATGTTGGTGTACTCTAACACCATCTGGTCTCTTTTCTGACACAGAGTTTTCCATCTCATGTATTGGTCATCATAGTTTTCGACAGGGTAGAACTCTTCCTTTAGGGAATATACAAAGGTTTCCCAAGTGGGTTCTCTCCCAAATAGTGTAGATTCATTCGCGGTGTACCTCTCCCAGTAACCTTCCCACCAAGTTATGACATGGGGAAGGGATTTAAGGAGCGTGAAGGTGATCTTTTCATTATCAAAAACATTTTGGACAGAGTAATAACCTTCTAGCAGATTCAACCATTTTTCTAGAGCATCTGCATCTATCTGGCCTTCAAATAAGGGGATATCAAAATTGAATTTTACCTTGAAGGGTGTCACACTTGCAAAATGGCTTCTTGTCGAAGATGCCTCAACTTCTGCCATCGATAGTCTTCGAAGGATCTGAGCAAAGTTGTCCATTATCTCGTTCCTCTATCTCATGAGGGCTTCCTCAAGCATCATCTTTAAAGGATGTCTTGCTTTTTCAACTCTCTTTTCTTCCGCCATGGGAGGTTTCTTGGGCTGGCGAGAGAAGTTGTCCTCAAGCGAAACTAGCTCGAGAGACAACTCTCTATACCCTGACCTCGTCGGGGACCTGCTCTGAGAAATGATACGGAGCAGCATGCTCTAATACCACTGATCCAGATTACTTTGAGAATGACATGAAGACAAAAATATAACCAATATATAACAAATAAATATACAAAGATAATGCAGAAAACATAGAAATATGGTGAAAACCAAATTCTATTAATGAACAAGAGAGAAAAACACTGTAGAACACAAATTGGAAGAATGGGGTAGCCTATCTCTGAAAAGAAATAGATGTTGGATACGCTTCATTCACAACAAGCTTACATCACACTCCATTGCTTGCTTGAAGGGCCTCCTTCACCTCAATTATATATGAGAGAGTGAGAGGAGAACAATTCCCATGATGCATGTGGGATAAATTAATATAAGTTTATAAAATGCCATAGGCATGTAAAATACTACAAACTAGCAGAATGGGGTAGCCTATCTCTGAAAATAAATAGATGTTGGATACGCTTCATTCGCAACAAGATTTACATCACACTCAATTTCTTTTATAAAGGGCCTCGTTCACCTCAATTATATATGACAGAGTGAGAGGAGAACAATTCCCATGATGCATGTGGGATAAATTAATCTAAGTTTATAAAATTTCATATGCATGTAAAATACTAGGACTTCCCAAGAGGTCACCCATCCCAATATTGCTTTAGCTCGAGCACGCTTAACTGCAGAGTTCTAATGGGATCTGGTGCATTAACACTATGTTGTAGGCATGTACATAATACCATTACATGATGTCTGTAATTAACAAATGAAGATGGTATTACATTCCATTCCCCATCAAAAGGGTGAATATCATGGTTTATCAAAACCACAGACTCAAAAATGGTGATGCAGTATAAAATGTGGATGTCCACCGAGATCCATATATATCAATGCCACCATGGTTGAATGTCGTATTTGTCAAGAAGATGACAATAAAGGAAATATGGAGATTCATTGTTCCCGTTCTAGCACCTTGAAGGTACAAGGTTGAGGGGGATAGATAAGGGTGGTTTATATTTTGTCAAGGTTGAGAGGGGATATAGAATATGACATAATGATGAAGGGGACATAAGAATAGGTTGTTTTTGCTGGTTGTGACTATATATATGAATATGATTCACCATATGCTATTGTTCAATATCAGAGTTAATATTGGATGTGTTGACAAGTACCAATGCTCTATTTGAGAAGTATTTTCATAGTTTCTAATTCCTCTTTTGATATTGGAAAGTGGATATGCCACATTGGTTGAATGTCGTATTTGTTAGGAAGAGGAAAATAAAGGAAATATGGATATTTCTTATTCCTGTCCTGGCACCTTGAAGGTACATGGTTGAGAGGGATAGATAAGGGTGGTTTATATTTTTCCATCTTTGTTGAATGAATGGTTTATGGGTGTCGAGTATGTACTATATTATTAACTTGTTGATCCAAAACATGTGCTTTTTTTCACAACAATATGGTCAAAGGAAATGCATCGAGCGTTAGTCCCAACAAAAAGGAGATTCCATATGTGAATTGTGCTATATCAGGTTTCATGACTTTTATTTGGCTATTTTTTATTAATCAACATTATAACATATATATTCTTGCTATTATTATTATCCTCCACTAATATTGTGAATTGGAAATGCAGTCATAATTATTTTTTCCTTCATCGACGAATTTGGTCTTAGAGCTTAAAAAAATAGCATAGGGATATTTTCGTTGTTTTACTTACATTTTTTTAAGGCCCTAATGTTCGTCGAATATCTGACAAAGGAGACTTTATCTGACGAAATCAATATTTTTTTTTTTTTCCGTTTAAAAACGTATCTCTGATCAACAACCATCAGAAGTTCGATGAAAAGTGATATATAATTAAAAATGTTTGAAATATTAGAGATGTTCAATGTTGTTTCTATACTAGCGATGATTTGTAGAGGTTATAAGGGATGTTTTTAGGTCAGAATACAAAATTTGTTTATTTTTTTAATTTCATTACAAATAGTTAAACTACTGATGTTGATTTTTGAAGATAATCATCATGATTGAAAGTTTGGTGAGGAAAAATGTCACATAACATTCCTCTAGGAGGACAAGGAGATGTGAGATCTGCATTGGAGGATTTGGGTGATCGAAAACATTATTTCCCTTGTAAAATATGCAGGGGTTATAATAAAAGAAGACTTTTAATAAAAACAACTAAAAGACATTGTAGAGAGTATGAACACCTTGAAGGCCAAGCTTGAATATCGTCCCTTGGCAAGTTATTCATTATATGTATTTATATTACAGATTGTTTTTGTAAACATTTATATTTTAAATGTAGAAGAAAAATAATGTATTATTTTTTCTTTATGGATATATTCTACGTACACAACAAATTGAGAGTAAGTTAAGAAGAGAAGAAGTAGAAATAAGATGTAGATTTTAATTAGGGTTTAGTGTATGGTTTAGTGGTTAAGGGGTTTAAGGTTTATGGGTACAGGGTGTAAGGGGTTAGGGGTTAAGATTTTAGTGGTTTAAGGGTTAATAAGGCTAGATTAGGTCTCAAGGGTTAAGGGGTGAATAGGTTAGGGTTTAAGGTAGGTTTAGGGGGTTTAGGCTCTAAGGTATTTAGAGGTTAATGGGGTTTTAGGGAGTAGGGGTTATAGGTTTAGGGTTAGGTATTAATGGGTTAGGTCGAGTTAGGGGTGTTGGAAAATTGAGAGGGGGGGGGTGAATCAGTATGAGCACTTTTATTACTTTTAACCACAATATATATTGTTTAAATTTATGAGTAGTTCATCAATATAATTCAAAACATCATGAAAAATATAAATAAATATTGAACAATGAGCAACCACACAAGTACACAATACACCAGAATTTTACATGGAAACCTAATGCGGTAGAAAACCACATAATTATTTTCTTATATGTCAGAAGAAATACATTCATAGGAAGCACCAACTTCCTTGTTTTTCCAGCTACAACTGGAAGGATGCTACAACCCACTAGTTTCTTAGGCTCCAACCTGAAGGAATCTACAACTCCCTTATTTTTCCGTCACCAACCGGAAGGAGCATACAACCCCCTTTCCTTGCCTCATCTTGTTGCCCCTAAATATAAATGTAGACCAAACTGTCACTACCAAAAACTATGTCAATCTTGTCACTGTAAAACCTATCACTCTAAAACCTGTCACTGTAAAACCTGTCACTTCAATCTCATCAACCAATCATATCTGGTCACATGGATCTCATACCCACTATCACAAGTGTATAGCTCAAATCATGTTCTTATCAACACAAATTTATCTCTCTAATCATGTGCCATACAAGTACCAATATCCATAAACCAAATATAATGAACTATCACATCAACCATGTATCAACACCTTATTGTTATACAACTTCAAAATGTACCAACATTTTCAACAATACATCTCAATTGAAATGCCTCAAACATGTACCATGTGACACATGATATGCCTCAACAAAATACCCAAGAATGAGTGCCAAATACAAACAACAAGTGCACCAAGAGTGTGCCTCTGCAAATCTACCTCATACAACATGTACCATACAACCAATAGTACCTCAAGGGTATATACTCAACCTCACATAACCATACCTCAAGCAATAACCAATATCCAACATCAAACAAACATATAATCATACCTTTTAATTTTGTAGATGAATCTGTTGTATTTGAACACTATCACACATTCATGTAGACTCTCCTTAGCTTTTGTATCCTGATACAACCCTCATCCTTCAGATCTGGTTTTTCTTCATGGGATGAAGTTGGTTGTCTAGAGGGGCCTCGTTTGATGATCCCTACACAACCAACGAGGGTGCATCATGGGACAATAATAGTATGACCCACAGGGATTAGCTAAATCATGTTTTTTTCACAAAACCCTTGCTCTCCTATTCAATCACGAAACTTTGTCGTCACTCCTCCTTCGTTTCCTCAGATTTGCGCAACCTCATATTTTTCAATAAAATTCCTGCCAAAAACCTTTCATAAGATATATATTCAATGTGTTCAATAGGTGATAATGGGAGCCTCTTGATCTCTTATTTATACTTCCCAAGTGCCTTCCTTTAGGGGCTATCTTGTAACTATTTTACCAATTTTCCTTCTTTTAGGGATAACCCACATTCGTGTTGCAACTACTTTACCTATAATTAGTAAACTCAAGAATAATTGACTTCTTATTGACCTTCTAGGAGTTTCTATATTATTCTTGAGGGTGCTCCAATCTTTACAAAGCCATATATCCTCAACTGTAAGGAGCCACATGGCGTACAACCTATCACTGAAAACAACATGACATGTGATATACATATATGATAGTATTACTTTCAAATACACTGACCTTCATGTCTTTATTTCTCTATCAACTATGGGTTCCATGACCATACCTACGGGGCTACCAAAATTTGATACCAAACTTGCTTCAAGGGTTGAAATCAATGACAATCAACCCAATATTTCAAAAATCTCCCCCTTTGGCATTGATGGCAACACTGTGATGTAACATTGATGGCATGGCAACACTTATGCTCATGTTGCCCCTGTAATCATGCTTCTATTCTTTCTCTCCATTTCCATGCCTCTGATTATTTTCTCTCTCCCCCTTTGAGATCAATGGAAAAGGGTAACTTCCCTTTGGGGTTGATCCCCCTATTTGAACTATCCTTTGGGTTGTTCCCCTTATTTGCAAGATTCAAATATTTATGCTGCCCTTTTTCTCTTCATGGTGATTCCTCATGTAAATCCAGGACTTTTATGAAAATCTTTCAAAAATTCACTGTGGGGTAGAAACTACTCCAAGTTTCTATCGAAGATACTCAAAGGTATCCCTCGGAAGAGGTTTGGTGAAGATATATGTAATATTCTCTTTTTTCCCAATGTACTCGACCCTGATGTTCTTCTCTGCAACTTGTTCCTGTAAAAATTGAAACTTGATCAGAATATGTTTCATCTTGGAGTGCATTACTAGATTCTTTGAGATACTTAAGGCGTTGGTGTTATCACAAAATATCATAATGGGCTCATCATATTCAACCTATATATTGTTCAAAGTTTGTTTCATCCATCGAACCTAAGTTCAACATGTTGTTGCTGCAATATACTCTAGTTTTGCTTTAGACAAAGATATTGATGACTTCTTCCTTCTCAACCATGATATCAGGAACTCACCAAAGTAGAAATTTGCTCCACTTGTACTTCTCATATCATCAATGCAACCTGCCCAATTTTCATCTATATAGGCAAGAAGAGATAGATCATTCCCTTTTGGATACCATAGTACAAATCTTCTATAACTTTGAGATATCTAAATATCCTCTTCACTGCCATAACATGTGATTCCTTTGGTGTTGCTTGAAACCTTGCAACTTGTCCAACTGCCTGCATCACATATGGTCTAGAAGCTGTCACATAGAGTAAGCTACTAATCATTTATTTTCAATACCTCTGGTCCACCTCCTGAGAATCATTATCCTTACTTAACTTGCAACTGGTTGCATAGGAGTATTGATTGGTTTGCAATCTTCCATTCCAAACCTTTTTAACATTTCTCTGATATACTTGGTCTGAGAGATGAAGATACCTTTGTTTCTCTGACATATCTGTAGTCCCAAAAATAAAGACAAATATCCAAGTAATGACATCTCGAACTCCTTATGCATATCTTTGGAAAGTTTTTGACTCATCCTGTCATCATCACTCCTAAAAATAATATCATCAACATAAACTTCAATTATTAGGATACTATCTTGATTTACGTTTATGTAGAGATTGTTGTCTGCACTTACTTTACTGAAACCTTGTTGTTGTAGGTATCTATCCAGTCTTGAGTACCATCTAGGAGCCTGTTTGTGACCATATAGCTCCTTATTACACATGCAAACATAATTTTCCTTTTCTGACAACTGAAATCCTTTCGGATGCTTGATGTATACTTATTCTTCTAACTCTCCATTTAGAAAGGATGACTTTACATCCATTTAATACACCTTGATATTTTTGGAGCATAAATAAGTTAAAATCAACCTGATTGCTTCCATTCTAGCAACTAGGAAAATGATCTCTTAAAAATTTATACCTTCAATTTGAGCGTATCCTTTACATACCAATCGTGCTTTGTTCCTGGTAACCTGTCCATCCTCATTCAATTTGTTTCTGAAGACCCACTTTGTACCAATCATTGTTCAACAACACAGTTATTCCAAAAGAGAATGAACACATTCTGTACCATATGGTATAGGTTCTGGTACATGGTTGACATGATTGTTATGGAATATGGTTTGAGGCACATGTTAATGATGGTTTTGGTATCCATGTGAGTGGATCTGGCTATAGTTGGTTGATGATAGTATATAAAAGAATAATGATAGTGATAGAGACAATGATAGGGAAAGTGACAGGTTCGATGATTGGTTGATCATCAATTATAGGTTGATGTGACAGTGACAGTGACAATGATAGGTTGATGTGGCAATGATAGTGGTAGGTTGATGTGACAATGGTAGTTATAGTTTGATGTGACAATGGAAGTGACAATATCAGTGGTAGTGACAGGTTGAGTCTACACTTATATTTCAGGGTAGCAGGACGGGGAAAGGAAAGGGGGTTGTAGCCTCCTTTCGATTGGTTTCGAAGAAATCAGGGAGTTGGAGCTTCCTTTAAGCTAGAACCTGTAAATTAGGGGGTCATAGCCTCCTTTTGGTTGGATCCAAACAACACAAGGAGTTGGAGCTTCCTTCAGGTTAGATCCTGTATGTTAGGTACCTAACCTCCCTAACCCCTCATGTAGGAAGAATAATATATTTTCCATGTAATAAAGGCCAAGTAATAAGAAAGAATAATTCAAATGTAAGAAGACCTAATAGAATATTCTTATTCTAGAAAATCTTCCTCTAGATTGTTCTTTTGGTAGATAGATTTAGTATAAATAGGATTCAAGGGCATGAGAAGTTTTGTCTTACGAATTACTGTAATAGAGTGTTTCTCTGCTGGAGGTTGTCCCCTCAAAGAGGAAAGTGAACATTGTTTCCTATCAATAAAGGTATTATTTTGGTGTTGTGGTTTCATTTATTTAGTTGTTTTGTTGTTATTCTCTACAATATTTTTGTTTTCAACTATTATAATAGATCTGGTACCTTACAAGTGGTATCAAAGCACTTTCCTTGGCATAAAATTGTGAGTTATCTTTTTTTCAGGGTAGAGATGTATTCTGACATCTTAAAGCTATAGATATATGTCATTTAGCACATAAATCCATGGTCAGGGCAGCATACACATAGTAACTACAAGTGGTACTTAAGAACGCATTGTTTTCCACCCTTGTAACCCTTGTTGGTACCGCTTCAAGTGGTAGTGCATTAGACAACACATGTATACAGATCGACCTAGATATATTGAAGCCCTCTGTAGATAAACTAATCATTTATCTAACTTCTATAGTTCCACCGAGAACAACACTCGGTAATATACTCTCTAGTACCTGGGTAGTTGGGTAGTACGGCTAAGGGAACAGTCTAGCCTCTTTGGTTAGTGCCCTGAGATATTGGGACAAGTACTATTGTTGGTCCCCACACGTATATCAGAGAGCTATAGCATAGGGAAAACCTTTGTCTATAGAAACCCTGAATACCCTAACCATTGGAATGGAAATAGAAATAGAACAGACAAGATCTATTGCTGTGCAACTTTACCTCCTGCATTCTGGTTGCGAAATTACTACACATTTTTTTCCTATTAAGAATTTGGGTCTTTCAACACTGCAGTATTGTTCAGATCAGAGTATAACTCTGTAGGAGTTAAAAAAAAAGTTTGTATATTTCCTGCACCATTATTTGATCCCTATCCCATTGGATTCCTCTCTTAACCCTGATCGCAGTCATACCTATCATTTTTCAGCAATTTTGTTTTCCTTGTATCTGACCCCCTTTTGACCCCCTTCTTTAGGAATTACCCCATTGGATTTTACCTCATCACCCTGATCGTCATGATACCCTTCACCCATAACCCATTTTATGTGTGGTCCCACCTACCCCTTTCCAGTTCCCCTCTTCATCATGGCCCACACCCATAGTGAAGACCTTGAATCCTGCCTCAATACCTTGTCCTTTGATTTCACAGAGGCCTAGAAGGAAGTGTGGTAGCTCAGTGCCAATATCACCACCATAAATAATAAAATGCATTCCACCATAGAAGAAAAAATGGAAACCCCGAAACATGACCTCTCTAACCAACTTGAATCCTTTGTTGTCTAGATCTGCGCCAAGCTGAATATCACTGGAGACCTTCCCTCCTTTGAGCCACCTTTGCACCCTGAAGGTGAAACTTACTCCAATTCCAAAAAAATTCATCCCCGTCACTTTCAGCGTGACCTACACCTTCCGCGAGTGGATGTGAACAAATGTTATGGCTCGGATCCCACTGGATGGATAACTCAAATGGAACATTATTTCTCTTTGTATGACATCACAGATGAGTCGTTCAAACTCTGGTAGGGTGTTCTTCATCTAGATCAAGAACGTTGGAAATGGTAGCAATGGAGAAAAAATGCCTTCTTAGGGTATGTGGCTTGGAAAAAAATTGTTGCAGATCCTTATGAACACTTTGACACTCACACTCACCATTTAGGTCATTTGAAAAAGTTGAAACAATTTGGCACAGTGGAAAAAATTATAGTTTCTTTTTAGTGGTTGGCTTTCCACATGGATGGCATATCTAATGATTTTTTCCAAGAATGCTTTAGCAGTGGCCTCAAGGATGATATATGTGCCCATTTCCTCATGGCTTGCCCCCAGAATTGGGTGGAAGCTACTAAAAGAGCTAAGGAAGCAAAACAAGTTGTCTCTTCTCAAACCATAAAACCCTCCTTTATTCCTTTCCCTAAACCAGTCGCTCCCACTCCTCCTTTCACTCCACTAAAGATCCATAAATTGACCTCGACATAAATGGTTGAACACCAACTCAAGGGTCTTTGTTATAATTGTGATGACAAATATTTTCCTAGGCACAAGTGTAAGGAACAAAATATTTTTATGGCCATCTCTGAGGATGCTTCTAAAGAATAGGTTGAGGCTCCCCATGTGATCGAGTCACCTGAACCCACTGACCTAACTCCACCCTCAGACCCCTCAAAAGTTGAACCAGTCATTTCCCTTAATGCTCTCACTAGATTCTCTGCTCCCCAAACCCTCAAGCTAATTGGTTGCCTTAAGCATCAGAAGGTTATCATCCTCATTGAGAGTGGAAACACCCATAATTTTATTCATCGCTGCATTTCCCAAGAAACTAATTGTTATATTCGAGCAGTCAACAAATTTCAAATCACGATTTCCAATGGCAGGCCATGAAATGTGGGGGGCATTATGAAAATGTGTGTCTCCAAATAGTTCAGTACCACATGAAATCTCATATGTTTTCTATCGACATGGGTGGTTGTGACATTGTGTTGGGTGTCAAATGGTTACGGACTATGGGCCCCATTCTCATGGATTTTAAGGAATTAACCATGCAATTCAACTAGGAGGGCCAACAATGTAAGTTCCAAGGATTTGAAATAGATTCCCATGAGATCATAAGTTCCCATTGCATGGAAAATGTCCTAAAAAAAGGTCATTTCGACATTATTGAACAACTCCATTACATTCACGCCACTAAGACACCTTTTGTGCCTCCTGACCTCCAATCCATCCTATCCAAACTTCAAGCTATTTTTTCCACTCCCCAAGGAATTCCTCATTCCTGTGGTGTTCAAGATCATTCCATTCCCCTCATCCCCGACAACCTTCGTCCCATTTTTCATCCCTATCGTCATCCCTTTGCCCAAAAAAATTAAATTGAGAAAATTGTTCAAGAATTTCTCGTCACAGGCGTTATTCGTCCTAGTACTAGCCCCTATTCTTCTCTTGTGGTCATGGTAGTTAAGAAAGAAGTCTCTTGGCACATGTTTCCTGACTTTCGTGCCCTCAACAAATTCACCATAAAATAAAAATTTCCCATTATTGTCATTGATGATCTCTTGGATGAATTAAGTGGTGCCCTGTTCTTTACTAAACTTGATCTTCATTCTGGCTACCACCAGATACGTATGAAAGAGGCCAACATTACTAAGGCTGCATTTCAAACTCATAAGGGCCACTATGAGTTCTTGGTCATGCCCTTTTGCTTGTTTAATGCTCCCTCCACTTTCCAGAGCCTCATGAATCATGTCTTTCGTCCCTTTCTCCATCATTTTTTCTTAGTTTTCTTTAATGATATTCTCATCTATAGTAAAACATGGATAGCCCATCTTGCTCATGTGGACTGAGTTCTTCATCTGCTCTCTCAGCACCAAATTTTCCTCAAACAATCTAAATTTTTTTTGGAGCCTCGGAAGTCGAGTACTTGGGTCATATTGTTGGAAAAGTGGGTGTCGGGGTGGACCCTAAGAAGATTGAAGTTGTGCAGTATTGGCTTCGTCCTAAGACTCTCAAAATCTTGCATGGTTTTATAGGTTTAATAGGCTATTATAGCAAGTTTGTTAAGAATTATGGAAATATTGTGGTGCCTCTCACTGCAATCCTTAAAAATAATTATTTCACTTGGACTCCAGTAACTCAACATTCCTTTCAAGCCTTTAAGGTGACTATGTGCACCACTCATGTCTTGGCCCTTCCTGACTTCACAAAGACCTTTTTCTTGGAATGTGATCCTTCCAGGAGAGGAATTGGAGAATTCCTTATGAAAGATGGTTGGCCTTTGGCCTTTACCAGCTAACAACTTTCAGAGTGACATTTGGTCCAATCAATATATGAAAAGGAAATGTTGGATATTATGCATGCAGTGGATCTCTGGTGCCCTTATCTATTAGGGAAATGCTTCCAAATTGAGACAGATCATCAGAGCCTCAAGTATTTTTTGGAGCAACATCTTTCATCCCCAGAGCAACAAAAATAGGTGACTAAGCTATTTAGATATGATTATGAGATCATTTACAAGAAATGAAAATTCAATGTGGTTTTTGACACTCTTTCAATAAAATATGAAGATGAAGGGTCCCTTTTTTCCCTCTTTTTCATTGTAACAGATTGGCTCCAAGCTATTCACCAGGGATGGTTGCAAGATCCCAAAATTTTGTGTCTAATCCAACAATTGTAAGACACTTCTCTAGCTTCCCCATGGTACTCTTGGCACAATGATGAGCTTTGCTAAAAAGGTCATATGTATTTAAGTAAACAGTCAAAACTTAAATCCAAGGTGATTTATGAGCTTCATGCTACACCCACAGCTGGGCACTCAGGGTTTGCCAAAACGTATGACAAGATCAGATGTTCTTTTTTCTGGGATGGTATGAAACAAGACATTCACACTTTTGTGGAGGACTGTGATGTTTTTCAACACAACAAGGGAGAAATAGTCAGAGACCCAGGCACACTATTCCACCCGCTATTTGGAGGGCTATCTCTATGGATTTCATTGTTGGTTTACCTAAATCGGGAAATAAGTCAGTCATCATGGTGGTAGTCGATCGTCTTTCCAAGTATGCTGATTTCTATTATCTTCAACACCCATTTACCGCCTCCACTGTAACTCATTTTTTTATGGATCATATCTTCAAGCTTCATGGCATGCATCATTCTATTGTTTTTGATAAAGATCCCACTTTCACCAACAATTTTTGGCAAGAATTGTTCAGGCTACAGGGCACCCAATTGCATCTCAGCACCACCTATCATCCCAAGACTGATGGTCAAATTGAAGTTGTCAACAGGTGTTTTGAGGTGTTTTGCATATGAAATGAAAAATCAGTGGGCTCAATGGTTACCCCTAGTTGAATGGTGTCACAACACTTCTTACCATACAACTACTCGCATGACTCCTTTTGAAGCAGTGTATGGACAAAAGCCACCTTCAGTTCTCTCATACATGTTAGGCATCTCAAAGGTCTAGGCGATTGACCAAACTCTTAAAGTTCAAGAGGCTATTATTCATACCCTCGAAGATAATTTGGTCATGGCTCAGAATCGCATGAAGTGACAAGAAGATCTAGGTCGCTCAGAACATCAATTTTCTGAAGGGGACCATGTATTTCTTCTATTGCAACCTTACAAGCAAACTTCACTCAAGGCTGACCATTGTCAAAAATTGGTGCCCAAATTTTATGGTCCTTGTACAGTTCGCAAGGGCATGGGACATGTGGCCTATCAGTTAGCTTTTCCCAATCATTCTAAGCTCCATATTGTTTTCCATGTTTCCTGCTTAAAGAAGGTGATTGGAACTAAGTGTCAAACTCAAACCAATCTTCTTGAGTTGGATGAATAAGGCTCCATCTGGTTGCAACCACAAGCAGTCTTGGATCAGCATGAGCATCGTCTCCATCAACACACCATTAAGGAAGTGTTAATATAGTGGAAGATACAACTCCAGTCAATGCCACCTAGGAGCTAGCTACCATTCTGAAGCAATTTCCTCATCTCAAGCCTTGAGTACAAGGTTGTTTTTGAAGGGGGGGGGGGAGCATGTTAGGGACCTAACCTCCCTAACTCCTCATGTAGGTAGAATAATATGTTTTCCATGTAATAAAGGCCAATATTAATAAGGCCTAATAATAAGGAAGAATAAGTCAAATGTAAGAAGACCTAATAGAAGCTTCCGCTTCTAGAAGATCTTCCTCTAGATTGTTCTTTTGGTAGATAGATTTAGTATAAATAGGAGTCAAGAACATGAGAAGTTTTGTCTTGAGAATTATTGTAATAGAGTGTTTCTCTGTTGGAGGTTTCCCCCTCGAAGAGGAAAATGAACATTGTTTCCTATCAATAAAGGTATTATTTTGGTGTTGTAGTTTCATCTATTGTGTTGTTCTGTTGTTTTTCTCTGCAATATTTATGTTTTCATCTATTATAATAGATCTAGTACCTTACAATGTAAACTAGGGGGTTGGATCCTCCTTCCATTTGTAGTTGAAGAATTCAGGGAGTTGTAGCTTCCTTCAGGTTAGAGCTTGTAAATAGGGAGTTGGAGCCTCCTTACAGTTGGTGCTGGAGAATTGGGAAGTTGGTGCTTCCTATGAATGTATTATTGATATATATAAGAAAGCATTTTGTGGTTTTCTCCCACTTGGGTTTCCACGTAAATTTTAGTGTACTGTGTATTTGTGGTTATTTATTATGCATTGATGAATGATATTGTTTATGATGCAATGATATACTAAATGCATAAGTGATAATCTATTGAATATTGTTGATAAAGTTGAATTTTATATATATTGTGATTGAAAGTGGTAAAAAGTACTCATATTGATTCACCCCCCCTCGATGGTCTATTACTTTCATGAAACATGTAATAAATATGCACAAACCTTGGATAGAAATCATCACAAGAATGACCTCTCTCTTGACGAATTTCTTCCAATTCAAAACAAAGTTTTTCAAATTGAAAATTGTGAGGAGAAATTAAGAAAAATTCCTTAAATTGCTTCTAGCTATGAATAGAATTGGCTGACAATACCTCATACTAACATTTAATTCATAATTTGAATCTGAGTGAAAACAATCTGCATGCAACATCATCGTGGAAAATTTTAAGTAATTGACTTGCAAAATTAAATTGGTAAGCATACCACAATGCAATGGTTTCCCCTTCACCATCAAATCTTAATGTAGACAAGAGATTAAATACCCTTTTTGGGATAACATTCAAGGGTCTAGGGAAACTCAAAACATGATCCCTCACATGGATATGGAGAGGAGTCATGAGTTGTTAATGTATTTATGAAATAATGGTTCCATACAGGTTGGCTTGTCACCCACCTCCTACTAGTGCTAAAACTGTTGAAAAGGAAAAATGTCCCTTTGCCAATAGTAGGGGTTCACCCTAATTATAAGTCCCAATTAGGTTCCTCATTTTTTGGAATAGGGAATCCATTCATATTCTAGCCTAGAACTCATTATTGATTCGAGGTTTTATCAGTTGCGGTCTAGGTTTTAACTGTTGCAACCTAGTCCATCGTTTAGTTTTTTTTTAATAATGTTAAGGAATAAAATGCATAATGATGCCTGGACTAATCTAATGAAACCCAAAAAAAGTAAACACGACACCAAATATATCACCACTACCATTCCCAACAAGAAAGTTATTGTTTAAATAAGAGCATAAATATAAATAATCATATGAAGAACCTAGAAAAGTCTGTGATTAAACAAAAACCAATTATAGTGTTGTTCTCACAACTTAGAAAAACATTTAAGAAAAACATAAATATAAATTCATAACTTATACATAGAAAAAATATACACTCTAAAACAACATTCATACAACAATCCCAACACTCAACAAAGCATAGGAGCAACTCCACACATTTGTAACACTAGAATCCAAGACTTTCCCAAAATTTCTTAGCCAAAGATGTCTTCTCCGCATTAGAGTTCCATGAATAAGTTTAAATAAAGTTTGACTACAACAAAAATACATTTTATTTTGGTTCTCATCTTATTTATAAGTAATCAAACAAGATTCAACCACACAAGTTTAATAGTTTCTTGAACCACTTGGAGCATTAAAAACTTATATAACTTCTTGTTTATCTTGTACATGACTATTGATGTAGTGTTGTCATGCTCTAAAAGTGTCATTAATAACATTAGAATAAGGGAACATGTGTTGCTTTTCTAGAACCCAAAATGAGATGAGGTTCCACTTTCAATTTTCAATGTTTTTTTCCAAATTTCCGGCAAGAAATTTTAATTAATCCCATCTACCTAGCTAGAGTCTCCACATTTGTCTTAACTCTTGAGATGCTAGCATCAAAGATATATAGGATGGTTGTTCTTTAGCTCTGATGTGATCTTGTAATTCTTTACTTACTTCATCTTATGATTGAAAATTCTCCCATGTTTGAATCTGGCCCATACCAAACAATCAAATATTGTGTTTGAGCAAAATCCTATGTAATTAATGTTCAAATTTCTTGGCCACATTCCATTTTGTTCTTCATTACCTTGGTTGGTCATTTCCCCTATCGATGGACTAGCTTCACCAAGGGAAAAGGAAGGGTTTCCCCCGCCAAATTGTCATGGCTACTCCTAAAGATCATATTTACCTACACCTTATGATCAATCCATCCAAGTTATTTCCAATATACTTTAAAACATTAAAACCACTGGGACAAAGAAAAACTAAGCAACTGAGCTATTGTTCCAAGATTTAGTGGATATAAAATTTAAATGACTTTCAAATGGGGATTGAGAGAGGGCCCAATCGAGGCATCATCACCATAATTAAAAATGTTTTTGAAAGATTCCCCTATTACGTAATAAGGGTTGATTCACAAATTGGCCTAATCATTTGACTGGAAAATTTAAACAAAATATAGGTGAGGGTTCGATCAAGGGATCATACTTGATTTTCAAATTGACTGTGAAATTTGAATGGCAATAAGCCAAATAGGCCCAATCAAAAGATCAAGTGTAATTCTAAAATCTAGGAGAAATTTTAAAAGGGAGAAGAAATGCCTAATTGAAAGATCCCCAATCAAAAGATCGTCGAAATCATTTTTTTGAAAGATATAAAATTACCAAAATCAAAAGATCAAGTAGATTTGGAAATTAATGAGGAGAAAATTGAGCAAGGAACAAATAAAAAGAAAGGAGCATCACTACCAAGTGAGGAACAATAAGGAATTTAGTATGGATAAAAGGACCTACTCAAATGATCAAGGTTGATCCAAGAATTGGGTTGGAAAATCGTAAAGTGAAAAATAAATCAAGAAGTAAAAAGAACGCAAAGAATCAATCGATTTGAGGATTGGGACTCCTCGTGAAATAAGAAATAAGGATTAAAAAATAAAAAGGTCCCAAATTAGAAATTGAGAATTAAACTAGGATCGGGGAGAAATAGAGTACAAATGAGGAATAGAGGCTCAATTAAGAAATTAAACCCAATTCAAAGATCGACCCTACAATTTTAAAAAAAAAAAGTAAAATAATGTCCAATTTGATAATTAGGGGGTAATGAAATACAACTCATTTTCGAAAGAAAATTGAAACAAAGCCTTACATTGAAAATATGGAAGTCAAAAGAGCTCAAAAGATGGAAATTATGTATACATAATGTATATGAGCATGTGCATGACTGGTTAGAATCCATATACATTTCCAACAGTTTTGGGATTAGTTGTGGCAACCACATTTTTCATACACTTGCTTAAGTTCAAATTTCACCAACTTTCAATATTTTGACTAGGTTTCATTTTCATAATTACTTTAGGTTCAAATTTCATTTTCATAAATGGTTTGGATTTGGCTTTTCATAAGGTTATGGGTGGAGATAGAGGTGTAATTAGTTGCTTTACTAAGTTTCATTTTCATGGGTGTTTTGACTTTTTCATAAAGTTATAGGCCACTAAGAAGTAGGAGTCAAAGTAATCGTTTTATTAGGTTTCATTTTGGTGGATGGTTTGGCATTTTCATAAAATCATAAGGCACTCGAAGATACAAGACAAATTAATCGCTCTACTAGGTTTCGTTTCTATAGGTGGTTTTGGCCTTTTCATAAAATCATGAACCACTTAGAAATAGAGTCAAATTAATCGATCTACTAAGTTTCAAGTTATACTATTGCATTTTAGATCAATTATTATGTTTTCAAAAAAAAAAAAAAATATTCAATTTTATTCTAAAAAAAAAATTATTTTCTAAATTTATGATAATTATTTTTCAAATTTATATTAAATAAATTTAATATTAATATTTTATTAAAAATTTGATATATCATCATACAAGTTCAACAAACACAAAAGAAGTCCAATATATATCATCCCTTTAAGAATTTAGTAAATTCAACTCATGTTTAGCGAGAATTCAAAAGATAAACATTACAAGTTGGTGAATTAATTTGAAACTATGTCTATATAGCATCTTTGAAACTATCTCTAGTATATAGCATTCCTCGAAGAATTTAGTAAATTCCACCCATGTTTAGTAAAATTCCAAAGATAAACATTATAAGTTGGTGAATTAATTTGAAACTATGTCTAGTATATACCATCCTAAGTTGGTGGATTAATTTGAAACTATGTCTAGTATATACCAACCCTTCAAGAATTTAGTAAATTCAACCCATGTTTATCAAGAATTCAAAAGATGAACACTATAAGTTGGTTGGATTTATATTTGGGAATTTTATATATTTTCTATTTTATAATATAAATTTCAGTGTTTTGTTTTATTAAATTAATAAACAAAGTACACATTCAACCCATGTTTTAGTTAGAAAAGGATATGGGACGTGGTTGTTGATGTACAAAATAATTCTACATAGGCAACTAAACGTGTTTGAAGAAATAATTTTATGGAGACACTTTAGCATGTTTGAAAGAAAATATTTTAAACATTGTATAAAAGCGTGGTAGATTTTTGACAGAATCTAAATAGTTGAAGTGTTTTACAATTAAGGGATTCAGGGGTTGTGTTCTATGACATAAGTTTTCTTATGTTAAAGTTGACAGAGTCTAAATAGTTGAAGTCTTTTACAATTAAGGGATTGACGGGTTGTGGTTGTGTTGTATGATATAAGTTTTTTTTTAAATGTTAGATGTTAAAGTTGGAGATGTATTTATTTTATTTATTATTTTTTAATAAAAAATTTAAATTATTAATAAAATAATGTATATGATTTTTTAATATTAAAAAAAAAAAAAAAAAAAAGATTGTAGAATTATTTTTCATAGTCATTTTTAAAGTTGAAAAATGTAGGTTGGTCAAATTAAAAAATTATGTGGTATCCAAAATGAAAACACTATTTATAATGAGTTTTAAGTTTATTTATAATGAGTTTTAAGTTTATTGTCTATAAACAATAAAAGTGTAAAAAGATAAAGGGTATATGTTTGAACAAATAATTACAAAACATTAATCACACTAGTAGTAGGAGGATGTTGGTCATGATCATATAAGGCAATGCCTCAATCTAAAATGGAAGAGTTAGCATTGATATGGTGAATTGGCTACCACCCATCAACAAGGGGATTTGGGGCTTGGGCCTCTTTGAAATAGAAAAGGCAAACATTGGGCAATGTTTTTCATTGTGCGGTGAGTTAGGGGGGAATTCTAACTGCATTCATGCCTCTCATGAACATGTCTCGCTACTTGGTGCTTGAGTCTATTGTGATGAAAACTTTGGCCAGATCCTACCAATCCAAGATAGTTGGGCCATGAGAGTCAATTGGGTTGGCTAGGCCAAGTGGGTCTAGTAGCACCCAACTCATGGTGCATGGCCTTTATGCCAACACTCCAACAATTGTTGTAGTTGTTGCATTGCATGCATAAAGTTTTGCATTTATACCATAATTTGCATGAAGGAGCTAGTACATATCAATGTGTCATCAAGCCAAGAAAAATTATGTGATGAGACACATTTATTAGTCTAGCCATCCTATATTAACGTCGCCCGAGCATTGGAATGAAATCATACCTCAAATCTTATTTTTAGAAAGAAAATATATATTTAATTGGTCACCACCACAACCCACCACTAGATTTATAGTACTTCAAATAGAAAATAGATTCCCCGTCCAAATAGAAAATAGATTTCCCGTAAGTTTGGCTAGTGAACTAGCACTAAAATAACATCTCTTTCTCTTCTTCCAAAATCAAAAGGAAGTATTTGTGTCGATAAACATATAACATAATAAAATTCAATAACCCATAAAAATCTATCACCAATAAGAACAAGGGCAGCACGCTGCATGTACTTTACTTTTTAGTGTCTGCAGGGCTTATATAAATAATATTCAGACATTTCCTTAATCATTCGAAAAGAATGCAGATCTGTACTTCCCATGATCTTTATAATAATTAAAAAAGTAAAAACATATCAATGTTTCTTATATTTTAAAATATGACTTAAAAGTTTAAAAATTACTACATACAAATTTCTATAAAATTATACTAAAAGATTAAAAATGTTAATAAATGTAAAATTATTGAAATTGAAAGATTAAAAAAATATTAATAAATGTAAAATTATTGAAATTAAAAAATTAAAAAAATATTAAGAAATGTAAAATTATTGAAATTTTAATAAGTGTAAAAAAGTTGACATTTAAAATTTAAATTTTTACCTCATTTGAAAAAACAATACAATATTATATTTTAACATATATTATAATACAATATTACATTATATTCCATTACATTATATTAGTTTTTTTGTGGTCATGTCTTTTCTCATTAATTTAAGGTTTCGGAATACGTGAAAGCTGCAATAACACTATCAAGTTATTGACCAATGAAAAGTTTAAAAAATACTATTTTTGTTTTTTAAAAAAATAAATTTTTTTAATTGTTATGTTGAACATTTAAATTGATATAAATTTTTCAAGTCAATACAAAACTAATATGAAAGTCAATGCTAACTCATTGCTATATACTATCTTCGGCAGTACAATAAGGAAACACACCACAATAAAAGTTGAAAGTTTCTATTATTCTTATGAAGGTCCAAATCATGCAAGGAGATGTCCTTATCCTTATAAATATCCAAGTCATGCAAGTCATACTATTGCATTTTAAGTAAACCATTGTAATTTCGAAATATATTAAATATTATTCAATTGAAAACTGTTTACTTATGAAAAATTTTAATTAAAACATTTTTAAATATTGAAAACCATTTACTTATGAAAATTTTTAATTAAAACATTTTTAAATATTAAAAAAAAATTATAAAAAAAAAATTATTTTTTCAAATTTATAAGAAATAAATTTAATATTTTTTATATTTATTTTTCAAATTTATAAGAAATAAATTTAATATTTTCCTTTTTCAAATTTATAAGAAATAAATTTAATCTTTGAAATTTTAAGTAACAACTAAAAACTCTATCACACTTACTAATAAAACAAATACCATGACTAATAAAACAAATACCATGAGAACTTCAAATAAAAGTCACCATCCTTGAAGAAGTCTTGACTAGGTCTTGTCTAGTATATACCATCCTTCAAAGAGTTTAGTAAAGTTAACCCTATGTTTAAAAATAATTTAAAAGATTATAATTACATTACAAGTTGGTGGTTGAATTGTTTTCCTTTCTGTTAGTGGTCAAAGGTTGGAGGAGGGTTTTTTACAAGCATTTTTTTTTAAGGGTTTGTTGCATCATGGTAATATACGACAACGAGGTGGATTATTCGTTGGAACCCTTCGAACTGTTGCATTGGTTTTTTCCAACCAGTAGTCCTCCCCTTATTATGTCCAATTAGTGTCTTATGGAGGCTAATATGGAGGCTCGAAGTAGGGTTGCATCTCAGTTTTCCTTTCCAACCTGTCTCTCTAGTGTAGAGGCCTCTAGCTCATTTGTAGCAATGGTGCTTGATCCTCCAACTTCAGTTGGTTCAGCCATGGGGGTTAGGTTTTCTCAGCCTTGAGACTTCTCTCCTCTTTCCCATTCGAGTATCATTGAGTATTCTTCGGTCAAGGGGTTTCCCCTCTCCATTATTCCCAGTGTTTGTTGGTTTCGCCGCTCTCGTCTCAAGTCTCCTAGAATTTTCCAGATCCGTCTGTGCCTAGCTCGCTCGTGGAGGGGTTGCATGTTCCGGTTTCTAGTGTTGAAGGGTTTCAGGATGTGGCCTCATCTACACAAAATATCATCTTCGAAGGGTTTCAGGTATTGGACAAAGTTTTTCTAGATTCTTTTCTTTACCTTGATATTGGGTTGGGATTGTCCTTAGATTACAATAACTGGGCGCCCTCGGAAGGGTTTATCGATCCAAACTTTCTCCCGTCAAACCTAAATGGTTGGGATGGTGATTGTGGAGAGGATTTTGGGGTCGTTACTCCAATAGCCCATCAAGGTGGCATGTTCATTACCTCTCGTTCAAAGTACAACAAGAAGAACAAGTGTATAGGGTTCTCTCCGAAGGACCCAAACTTTATTTTGGGTGAATATTTGTCTATGGCAGAATTTTTAGAGATGGAGGATAAAACAATGGTAGGGAAAGCATACGGTCATCACTTCAGTGAAAAAACCCTAAAGGTGTGTGTGGCTTCTTCCTAGGGTTTGACCTTCAACCCTCCTACGAAAATCAGTTGTCTTTCTAGGGGGTGGTTTATGATCATATTTATGAAGGTCACACAAGCAAATTGGGTTCTTCAAAAGTGTTGGTCTATCGATTACTCTTCAGTGCTCTTAAAACTATGGGATGCTACCAGTGAAAGGTTTGACTCCATCCCCATTTGGGTCTGTTTACCTAGCCTCCCACCCCATCTCTGTTCTATCAAAATTTTCCATGCTATTGGGAACATGTTGGGGATTTTTATGGATGTCGATATGTCTTTTCTGAAGTCCAGGGAGATGGCGGTGGCCCGCATCCTTGTCTCCTTGAACATTCATGGTGGTTTGAGGAAAGATCTTATGATCACTGATAGAGTTCAATCTAGGGTTCAAATTATTTATTATGAGGGTGTGCCTTTTCATTGTAGGCAGTGTCATGCACACGAGCATATTGTAAAAGACTACCCCTTGCCTTTTTGGGATCGCTTGAAACTCTCTTCGTCATCCTAGGCCAGAAAATGTCAAGGTCCACAGACTAATAATGGTTACAGTTCCTCGACGACTTCCTCCTCCTCGAACACATCTAGTTTTTTGGGCAGCGGGAAAATGGGATCTCATCAGTTTTCGGGTGGTCGGGATCTTGTTACAAAAAGGGATGATTTATCTTTGGCTCTCGTTTTGGTTACTGCACCAACGCATTTTCCTCCTCAAGGTTCTTCCTCTCCTCCTTCCTATGGGGCTCTCCTGGGTATGCATTATTTTATTCCTCACATTGTTCATGGTCTGTTTCATGATTTTAAATTTCTCAAGATGGATTGCCCCCTTCCCTTATATATTTTCCTTTCCCTAGTTCCTTATCCCTCAAGTAAGTCTATCCTCTTTCCCCCACTTCCATCCCTCATATTGCCTCATGCTCCCTTCTCCCGACAACCCCTTATGGTCCCCTTTCTTCCTATTCTACTAATGAGCCTTCTACGGATGGCTCTGAGGATAGGGCCATTCGATTTCAACTCCGAAATAGATCTATCTTAGCTCCTTCATTTGATAGTCATGGGCTTGGTCAAAATCCTAAGTCCCATAAATCCAAGAAAGGAAGGGGGTATTGTTTGCATCTCTCCAAGCCTCAAAATAGATCTTTAATCGACATTGCTTCAGGAAGACAAGGGTCTATTGTAGGGGATCTTAGAGCAGTGAATACCCCTAGAGGGGTTCCCCCATGAAATTACTCACCCTCAATTGTAGGGTTTTGGCGAGCCCCCAGAAAAAATCTGCTTTGAAGAGGTTGGTATTCCTTCACCAGCCGGAAGTCATCCTTCTACAAGAAACGATAGTTAATGTTGTAGATGCAACCCAAATTCTTGAATCCATGTTTCTTGGTTGGAATTTCTCGGGTATTGATTCAAATGGTAGGTTGGTAGGTTTGGTGATTGGATGGCATACCCATTCCATTAAGATCTTAAACTTTTGGGCTATGGAATCTTATGTTGGGGTGGACATTTTGGTGGAAGGACTGTGGTTGGAATTTAGGGTTTTGAATGTGTATGGTCCCTATTCTGAGAGGGCCTCTTTTGGGGAGTCTATGTTCAAAAATGATTTCTATGGGGACTTAAATTTTTATCCGAGCAAGGCAGAGGTTTGGGGCCCAAATGCTCATTCAGATCACCAATCTGCTTTGTTCTCTCACCTTCTATCTACAAATGGTCTCCTTGATATTTCTCCCCTGAAGCTCCTCCATACTTGGTGAAACATGAGGAATGGGGATGCTCAAGTGGCAAAGCATTTGTACCACTTTCTAGTCTCTGAAAAAATGATGGAGCTTCACTTGCAGTTCTTTCAATGGATTGGCAATGGGGGTGAGTCTCGTCACTCATCGCTTTGGATGGAAATTGAAGGAGGTCCTATTGAACCTGCATCCACTTTCAAATTCAATGCCTCTTGGCTCTCATATGAGAGCTTTCAGAACTTGGTAAAGGACAATTGGACTATTTATGATGCTAGTTCTGGTCAGTCTATTGTGGTTAAATTTGTGGAAAATCTCAAAATAATTAAGCATCTAGTGGTCCCATGGGCACATGAGAAGAGAAAAAAATATGAGAAAGAGATAAGGAAAATTGAATCTCATCTTGACTAGTGTTATCAATCAGTCGATGCGGGGTTTGTTTCAGCATCTTCTTAGGACAATTTAAAGACTCTTGAATCGCGACAAAGGCAGTTGTTAGTTGATCAGTAAGAAACATGGAGGATGAAGAGTCGGGAAATCTAGTTGGACAAAGGGGATGAGAACACAAAAAATTTCCAACTATTGGCACAGGGGCATACCCAGGGTTCAACGCTCAAGAGCGCACCAACAAAACCCTAACTGTCGGCCCTTTCAGCAACACCTGTGAAGCAGATGCAGTCTCACCCAAGGTAGAGGTAGGGGTGGTTGCAAGACTCAAGTGTCTGCAACCTTAACTGGGACACAGATCTGTGATTATCTTTCTTACAATGCACTTAGCATCAGTTATTATTTAACATACATTTATTAATACACTTCACAGAAAGCACAGAGCACCGCAGTAATTACTCAAATCTGGCACTTAGCAACAATAAACAGATTATATCTAATAGATTAGGCACTTGGCATCTTACATCTCAGATCTAACATGCATTCATATCTTATAAGCACAAAGCATCAATAGATCTATCTAAACATATCAAATCACTTAGCAAGAGAGAGACAAACACATCAGCACAATACACAAAGTTACCGTGGTTCACCCCCACCCTGGGGCTACGTCCAAAAAGTCTTCTTCTTTATTATCTCAGCCAAGCAGTTACAACACAGAGCTTCAATAGTCCTTACTTCGCATAGGACGAAATATCTGTGCAGCTCGCTGGATCCTTCCTCCTTGCGCTAAAGCACAGATCCTTCTACAATATCTTGCACAAAGCCTCTTACAAGATGCACTGAGCATTTACAATCATTATCAGCACTTAGCACACTTACAACTCTTCGATCACATAGATCCAACTTATCATCCCCTCCTACTTACTTCATCTATACATCTATTTATATATATATAAGTGGGCCTAAACGTGGGTAAACCCACGAGCCGACATCCCTTTTCCCGTTACATAATCCCAAAACCCTATAGGGACCCAAAAATAGGTCTAGCTCCCTTAATTTTCGCTTCGTGTTGTTCTCCATCTCTGACAAGCTGTCGAAGTTCCAAAATGGTCAAATATGACCAAGTATTCCTCAAAACTTGGTCAAGGGCCAACAGGCCCCCAACACTCATCTGTGACTCGTCCCGAGTCACTCTGGTCTGATCAACTCCATCTCGAATGCCTCAAGCTTGGCTCGAGCCTCTTCGACCTACTATAGTGTGATAGCCTCCTGCTCGGTGAATTCCTGGATCACTGTGTCATTTACTGGCCCTTCCACGCGTTGTTCTGCGATGATGACAACTTGTTCAAGCTTAGCTCCCTGGCTTTCAACTTCAGTGACTAGTTGGCATGCCTTTTCTTGGATTGGTTGAAGTCATTGGGAGACTTCCATCACTTTACTTTACAGCATGTGTACCTATTGTTGAGATGTGCATTGTTCTGCAAATATCTTCATTCTTTCAACTGGGGTCAAGGCCTTCATTTGCGCCTGTAGCGTGTCTGCGTGTTGTGTTTCTTCTTGGAGTTGTGCCTCTAATGCCTGCAACTCTGGATTCTCTGAGAGGTTCTCAAGATTTTGGGCGCTTCTAGCGCACAACTGTTTGTATTCTAAGGCAAAGGTTTTTAATCGGTCGACTGTGCTATGGGCAGTTGCCTCCCTTAAATCTCTTATTTCTTGAGGAGTCTCTAGCACGGTACGAAGTTCCAGATCTACAATGCGTTGTTGGAGTTGTTGGATTACCTCTTCTAGTTGTGTTACATGTTGTGGAACATGTTCTTCAATATTTACCTCTATGACCGTCATAGAGCGAAGTGCTCTGTGAACCCTTTCCTGTACTTCAAGTTGCTCTCCTAGCAACTGTGTTTTTTCCTCATCCCACTTAGCTTTCAAGGCAAGCTTTTCATGTTCTGCCTTGCTCTATTTCTCTAGAAGTGCACTATGTACTAGTGTCAATGCCTAGGTGGCTTGTGTTGTGTCTTCTTGAGCTCATTGAAGGCGAGCTTTGACTTTATCGGCGATCTAGCATAATTGGGTGGGCTCATCATCTGTTCCCATTGTTGCAACTGTCAAGGGAGCAGTAGAAGATGCTCAGCTGTACTGGAGTACCTGTTTCATTCCTTGAAGTTCGCCCTTGATTCGGCTAAATAACTCCTCCTGCTTCGCTTCTTGTCTGTCTGCGATCTCTTGTGAATCATCATTCAGTGTAACTTTTAAGAAGTCGAAGTCATCCGGTGTGAGGGTGGTCTTGAATGTAGTTCAGGTGGCCTTAGCTTTCTTTTGGGATGAGGGATTTAGTGGGATAGTCTTCTTTTTCTTGGAGGGATCCTCCTCCTCTCTAGGCGGAGTAACCTCGCCTTTGTTTTGCTCGACTTCTGTCCCACCTAGTTCTTCACCGTCACCTCCCTACACGGGTGAGATCGAAGGGGTCTTCGTAGATGTGCTACAGACATCTTGAGTTGCAGTATCCTTCTTAGTATTTCTTGGTCCAGGTGTATCCAGCATAGCTTCAAGGCTTTCCATGTTGAACATTTCTGCGAGGTCCGCTGGAACAAGGAGGTTCGTTGACCATTCCTTGGTAATCTTCTCCAAGTCTTCTTCGGTCAACTTGTAGTATGATTGGAGCTAATGTTTGTGTTCATTAGTGTGCGTTGTGATATAGGTGAAATGGCGGTCTGCGCTAAACTTTATCAAAGGTCTAAACCTATGAATTGTATTTGGATTAATGCATGGTGTAGACTGGATTGCATTCTTCAATTGGATGTAATAGGTGTGGAAGATGGCATTAGACTGCCACTGTTTGCTCATGTCATTAGAGTACCATAGCGTACAGAACTTCACGACTAGTGGTTCGAAAGGCTCGATCTCTGGAAAAGTGGCTCCTTTTGGTATCTCCCATGCGATGAAGGAAATTAGTATGAGCAACCAACTAAAATAAAACTCATACCCTTGGTCTTGCGCTTCTCTGCAATCAAGCTCCAGCTGGTTTACAAGATACTGTGCCCAATTCATCTGTAGTCCCTCAGCGCACTTCCCTGTGAGGTAAACTACAAATCCAATCAACTGTGTTGGTCTATTCTTGTGAACTAGTTTGCCTGGGATCAGCTGACAGGCAAGGCGCACTGCGCCATTCTGGATAGAGGCTACCTTGTAGCCTCGTGTGCCCTTCTCAACATCGCCATAAGTTTCTTTTATCTTCTGTGCTAGTGCTCGGTCTGAAGTATTTCCTGGGTAAAGCTCCTACGGTTCAGAGCCTTGCATGCTAAGTCCTGTGATCTGATTGATCAAGGTCGGATCTACAGTGATGCGGCGGTCCAGCCATAAGTATCCTCTGTGGTAGCAAGACAGCAGCAACTTGACACATGCATTGACTTCTTGGTGTCTGTCGAAGTGCGGGATCTTCATTACATTAAGCAATGTGGACTGCACGAGGTTCTGGGTCCATGACTGCGGTAAAATCTTAGAACTCTTTCCCTTGGTTCTGGTTAAGTATTTATGCGGAGCTAACATGCTGTAATATTTACAATCTCCAAGGTTAAAATCACTGAACTTTAGTGCTACGAGCTTGTTCTGATCAGCACGGACTGTGTGCACCCCTTTCGAAAGGTACGCAGTGATCAAGGCATACTCGAAGTCTTGAGGTATGCTGTCACAGTTGATGGCACCTCTTAGAGGAGGTAAGTAAGTCGGCAGAATGCATGGGATAATCTTGGCATTTGCGATGTCGTCCTTGTGCTTAGTTCTTCTCTCTGCGCCGGCTCGAGACGTCCCTGTTCAAGCGGTTGATGAGGAGGCATGTACTCCTGTCGTGGATGATGTTTGGACACCGATGGACATTCTTCTTTCCGACATGACTCTCTTAGTGATTAATTCAATCAAAAATTCTTCAACTACTTTCTCGGAAGCGCTGAGCTTGTCCGACATACAAGCTTGGGTCAACTATCTCGAGTGTGAAAATGAATTCAGAGACTACAGTGAACAGTATGGAAGCAAGGAAATGATCACAGGGTGGAGTAATCTCAAGTTCTGGGCTCAAATTCTCATTTAGCGAAAGTATTTTCGGTGCATGGCGCGATAGAATAAGTAGGGAAACCTAGCAACGGTCTGCTTCCAACGGGTGTGAGGTAGCATTAACTGATGTTCTATCCATTATGGCGCCATCTAATAGTCTAGTGGTGAGCCATAAATGCTTTCCAACCCATTCGGAGCGACAGCCAAATGGTTATATTGGCTTCCCACGGCTATATTGCTTCGCCATGTCGAAGTGACCCATGTCGTTGTTCTGATATCCCGACAAAGCTTGATTCCTGTGATTTTTCCTTCTGTGAAGTTTTCTCTAGACTCTTCTGTAACTTTTCAATCTTGGATTTCTTATTTCTTAGCTTCCTGTCCTTTTTCCTAGTGAACTTCATCTCAGTCATCAGTTTTCCATTCCGATTCTTATCTTCTCTCATCATAGACACTTCACAGTGCTGAGATTCTTTCCTCCGATCCAAGGGTAATACTCTTTCATCATATGGATTAGGGATCTCGGTCTTCTGTGGTTCCTCTAATGTTCTTATAACTTTGATATCCAAGTCCTTGGTGTTCAGTAACTTAGGCATGTCCTCTTGTTCTTCCATCAAGTAGGAGACCCTTCTAGCCATAAATTCCATGAGTTCTTGCTTCTTCTGTTCTAGGGATTCCTCTTCTTCTTTTCTTCGGATCTGGTCTTTTTCAATCCAGATATTTCCTAACAAATATGGAAATGGGGCATGGTCCTCAATAAATTTGATAACTTCAAATTCTTCCTCTGTCGAAGCTCCATGGGTGCTCATAGCTATCTGAGTAATCCTGCCACATAGGGTTACCATTTTTCCTTTAAATGATCCTATCGTTCCTAGTGAAGGCACCAGAGCAGGCCTTCCCAGGGTTTCCCAAGTACTTTCTGTCATAATTTTCATCTGTGTTCCTTCATCAGAGCACAGTCAATGTCGAAGTCTCCTATTCCTACTTCGATTTTATCCTTTTCTTTGAAGATCTCTGACAAAATGGCATTTTTATGTTCATCCAGGGTTTCTTTCATTTTCAATAACATAATCTCTTATTATTTTTGGGGTTCTTCCTTAGGGTGTCCTTCATTTAGATTTATTCTTTCAAGCTTAGCAATCATTCTAGGGAAATATAATACTTCATGGTCCATAGCCTTGCAACAAAGACAACTCGTTCTTCCACCAGGGCACTCCTTAGCTAGATGTCCTGGTTTTCTACAACTATAACATAGGGTTAATCCTCTCTTTCTCTTAAATGATCCCCAACCTCTTCTGTACTACGCACTAGGATCATGGCAGCTAGCCTGCAAAAATTTCTTTCTAGGATCCTGCATCCAGTTGTTAGTCCAATCATTCATTCTATGCATAGGTATAACATATCTATCATTATTTTTATCAGATCTATTCATATCAAACTTTCTTTCATCTATTAATGCCCTAGTTTTGAAGCTAGGATAAAATCTATCAAGCACACCTAAATTCATGTTTCAGAAACAAAAATTTCCATTTATCTTACTTCTATAGAGCACAAAGATTTCATATCTAAGACCTTTAACTATTCTTACCTTTATCATAGCATAGGGATTACAGATCTTACCTCTTTCTTGCAAATCTGACCTCTTTCTTGGCACAAAGCTTCACAGGTCAAGTAGAAAAGTGCACGCTAAGGCACAAATCTACGCACAGAGCTTTCTTTGCATAGAGCTTCTTCTTCTCTAGTTCCCAACAGTCACAGTTTTGTGTCCCAACAACATAACCATTTGTTGGCACAGGGGCAGACCCAGGGTTCAACACTCAAGAGTGCACCAACAAAACCCTAACTATCGGCCCTTTCAACAACACCTACGAAGCAGATGCAGTCTCACCCGAGGTAGAGGCAGGGGTGGTTGCAAGACTCAGGTGTCTGCAACCTTATCTAGAACACAGATCTGTGATTATCTTGCTTACAGCGCACTTAGCATCAATTATTCTTTAACATACATTTCTTAATACACTTCGCAGAAAGCACAGAGCACCGCAGTAATTACTCAGATCTATCACTTAGCAACAATAAACAGATTATATCTAATAGATTAATAACTTAGTATCTTACATCTCAGATCTAACATGCATTCATATATTATAAGCACAAAGCATCAATAGATCTATCTAAACATATCAAATCACTTAGAAAGAGAGAGACAAACACATCAGCACAATACACAAAGTTACCGTGGTTCACCCCCACCTTGGGGCTACGTCCACAAAGTCTTCTTCTTTATTATCTCGTCCAAGCAGTTACAAAACAGAGCTTCAACAATCCTTACTTCGCACAGGATAGAAGATCTGCGCAGCTCACTAGATCCTTCCTCCTTGCACTAAAGCACAGAGCCTTCTACAATATCTTACACAAAGCCTCTTACAAGATCCACCAAGCATTTATAGTCATTATTAGCACTTAGCACACTTACAACTCTTCGATCACATAGATACAACTTATCATCCCCTCCTACTTACTTCGTCTATACATCTATTTATATATACAAAAGTGGGCCTAAACATGGGTAAACCCACGGGCCGACATCCCTTTTCCCATTACATTATCCCAAAACCCTAAAGGGACCAAAAAATAGGTCTAGCTCCTTTAATTTCCACTTCGCACTGGGCTCCATCTCTGACAAGTTGTCGAAGTTCCAAAATGGTCAAATATGACCAAGTATTCTTCAAAACTTGGTCAAGGGCCAACACCAAGCATATGCTAAAGGTCGAAACGCTGCAAACACCATTTGGAAACTAAAGGATCAAGCAAGCCGAGAGGTTTCCTCTTTTGAAGGTCTTGCCCAGTTGGGGAAAAATCATTTCCAGGCTCTTTTCAAGGCCAAGCAGAGAGCTAATATTGTTTATATTGTATGTTTGGCACTTTATTAACCCATATTTGTGGATGAGGAAGGAAATAGAGATTTATTTGTTGAAGTTACTGAAGATGAGATGAAGGAATCGCTCCATAGTTTTAAGAAAGATAAGAGTCTGGGTTCGGATGGGTGGACAATTGAATTTTATATTGGTTTCTTTGAGATTTTAGGTGTTGATCTTTTGAAAGTCATTAAAGAATCCAAAAGAAATGGGAGATTACATTCCCCCTTAAATTCAACCTTTATTTCCCTTATTCCAAAAATGGATGATACTTAATATTTTAATGAGTTCAGGGCTATTTCCCTTTGCAACCATGTCTATAAAATTGTGGCAAAGATTATAGCTCGGTGGTTAAAACCTCTTTTATTGCCTTCTATTTCAAAAAAAACATTTTGGTTTCCTGGAAGGTATTTAGATTCATGAAGCCATAGGGGTGGCTTAGTAGGGTCTTCACAGTCTCAAGTCTCCCAGAGCAAGAGAGGAGATTCTAAAGATAGACCTCTCCAAGGCATATGATCAGTTGAATTGGTATTTTATCAAGCTTCTTCTCACCCATCTGGGGTTTGAGGTTCCTTTTGTTAAATGTGTAATGGTATGCATATCTTATGTATCTTTTGTTGTTCTTATCAACGGGATGGCCTCTCCTTTTTTCATCTCGGAAAGGGGCCTGAGGCAAGGTTGTCCTCTTTCTCCTATTTTTTTTTTATTGTTAGCAGAAGGATTAAGCAGAGCTATTGAGATGGTTGCCAGTGCAGGGGATTTTCAGGGCATCCAGATTGCTCATGGTCTTAGAATTACTCATTTATTTTTTGTCGATGATGTGTTAATATTCTACAGTGGTCGACCTAGGGATGCAAAAAAGTTAGCATAAATCCTCAACCTATTTTGGTTAGCCACTGGGATGGTTATAAATCCCAAAATATCTACCCTATATGTCATAGGATTGGAGGAGGCAGCCATGGAATTTTACAGATCTTTGTTCCCTTTCTTGATTCACGATTTATCCAATGGCATAAAATATATGGGGTTCCAATTGAATCCTAACAACTACCATAAAGAAGATTGGAGGTGGCTATTGGAAAAACTAGAAAAGCGGCTGAAAGTTTGGAGTTTTAGGTGGTTGTCTAGGGATGGAAGATTAACCCTGACAAAATTTGTTTTGGAGGCCATTCCAGTTTATTGGATGTCTCTCACCTGGATCCCAAAGGGAATATTAGAAAAGTCCAGGCGTATTTTTTTTCTGATCCATATGGTCTGGTCCTCAAGACCAATATACTCTCCCTTGGGAAAAGTGGGAGCTCCTCACTCGACCTAAAGCCTTGGGGGGCTAGGGTCTAATCAATATATTCATGTTCTCAAAATATTTGGCTGCTAAACTCTATTAGCATCTTCTATCGACCACTAGTCTATGGTCCTTGGTGGTGGAACACAAGTACATTCATCCAGACTCTGTGGAGGATTGAATCTGGAGGCCTGTAAAGTCCCTTTCAAATTGTTCCATATTTTGGAAAGCAGTGGTTTCTTCCTTCCCCTTAGTGGGTGATGGTTTGGCTTGGAAAGTTGGTATAGGTAATCATATCCGCATAGGGGAAGATCCTTGGACTAGGAGTGGAAACTCTCACAAATTTCCACATGACCTTATTGATTAGATCCATCTACAAGATATTTTCTTCTTGCATCAAATTGCGGACCCTGGAACAACCAACCTGTGGCAACATGGGGTGGAGAAGCTCTTCATCTCTTTGCTTAGATGGTGATCTCCTCATTTTGTGGGAAAACTACATCTTAGCTCTTCGGGAAGGGCATATCAAGCTTACTGATCATGAAGATTAATCGGTTTGGAAAAAGGCCCCGCATGGGGTATAAACCCCAAAAATAGGGATATATTGTGTTAAATATTGATATCCTTCAAAGGGAATCATGTTGGTGGTGGCATGGTTTGTGGAAACTAAAATTTCCACAGAAGTAAAAAAAATTCATATGGTCTACTTTAAATGACAAGTTCCCTACATGGGACAATATGAGAAAGTGCCAGATTGTTGGGCCAAGTTGGTGCCCTCTCTGCAGAGCAGATAATGAATCCATTTTTCACATTCTTATCACTTGCCCTTTCTCCAAGTAAGTTTGGAAATAAACCTCGGCTCTCACAATACATGCGTGTTTTTAGAGAGGCCCCTCTCTAGAACATGCATGGAAGGATTCGCTACAGGTTCCTGATTTCAAGAAAATCAAAGCTTTACCCTTGCTAGTCAGCTGGGGTATTTGGCTAGCTCGAAACTCCATTTTCAAGGATAAGGCATTTGTCCCTTAAATCATTGCAGCACAAGGCCTCTTGATTCTTGCTCATTTTCCTCAAGAGAAGGATATTCTTGCTATCTATATCAATCTGCCCGAGCTAATTGATTCTTCAAAGCCCTGGGCCTATTTCGATGGTGACTCGCAAAATCATTTATGTGGGGGTGGTGTTGTATTGTTTCTATCTGAAAATCACTTCTATAAAATTAAAATGGGATTGGGACAGGGGACCAACAATTATGTTGAGTTTATGGCTCTAAAGCTAATGCTTCAATTTGTTGGGGAGAAGGGGGTTCAATCCATCCAATTTTTGGGGATTCTATGAATGTCATCATGATCTCGCAAAACTCAAACTTGTCGCAATATTTTTCTGCTACCTATTGTGGAGGAGATTTTCATATTATTGGACTCTTTTGAATATTTTTCCCTATGCCATGTTTACAGGGACCGGAACTCAATAGCGGACTCGCTGTCAAAAGCAGGGATACAAATCACTTTTGGCCAATGGAATATTACATAATCAGATGGAGAAGATTTTTTTGTGTATTATCATCGTCCTTTCATAGATGGACCTGCCCAAGCTCAGTAACGAGAAAGTGGATCAACCTCCTTCTATTATCAAAATTTTAATATGCTTTGTCTCTTTCATTGCTCTTGTTTTTGGGAAGGTGTTTGTTGGTCTTTTGAGATGGATTTTTATATCTGCATTATGGCCCTTTGGGGCAGGACATACTCTGATATGGTGCTTTGAATATCTGTCGGTGTCCATTTGGCAGCTTTCTCCTGCTGAGGTTTTGTTGAGAGTCTTCTCTATCAGGGATCTTGTTTACTTCTTGGGCTTCATACCCTTGACTCTCTTTTCTCATTGTCGGAATGTGCTCACTTAGAACCTATAGAATGTAATTTTGTCTCTTCGGATGAATAAAATTACACTTTTTTCTGTGGAAAAAAATTACAAGTTGATGGTTTTTATTTATATTTGGAATTTTTGTATGAGATTGAAAAGTAGTAGTTTTTCTTTGTGATAATATAAATTATAATTTTTTATTTTATAAAAAATAATATCAAAACAAAATATACAATCAACTCCATGTTTTGTTAGAAAATGTTGTTTATGAGTGATGTGGGGGTGTATTTGTTATGTCATAATCTTGGAAATGGTTTTGTAAAAGGAAGTAAACGTGTTTGAAGAAATAATTTCATGGAAACACTTATTTGTTTACAAGGAAAAATGTCCGTTTGGAAAGAGTAGGGGTTCAACTCGATGAAAAGTTTCAATTAGACTCATCGACATTTGGAATAAGGAACCCATCTATATTCTAGGCCGATAACAATTAATAATTCGAGGTTTTAGTTGTTGCAACCTAATCCATTGTTTAGGTATTTTTTATAATGTTAAGGAATAAAATACAACTAATATAAAATGTAAAATGTAGAATGCATAATAATACTAGGGATAATCTAACAAAACCAAGAAAAAGGAAAAAACAACACCAAATACATCACCACTATTATTCTCAGCAAGAAAGTTGCTATGTAAATAAGAGTGAAAGTATAAATAACTAGACACAAAACCCAGAAAAGTTTATGATTAAACAACAACTAATTATAGTGTTGTGCTCATGATTTAGACAAACGTTTAAGAAAAACAAAAGTAGAAACACATAACATATACATAAGAAAAATCTACTTTGTATAGCAACATTTTTACAACAATTCCAATTCTTAGCAAAGCATAGGAGTGGTTCCACATATTTGCAACACCAAAATCCAAGTCTTTCTCAAAAATTGCTTAACCAAAAATGGCTTCTCCTCGTTAGAGATTTAGCGAGAAGTTTAGAAAAATGTTCTACAAGAAAAAACCCTTTTCTTTTGGTTTTCATCTTATTTAAAAGTTCAACAAACTCTTGAACTTCTTAGAGTGTTAGGGATCTTTTATAACTGCGTCCTTGTCGTGTACATCATTTTCGATGTAGTGTTCCCATGTTTCAAAAGTTTCATTAGCATAAGAGAACACATGTTGCTTTGTTGGAATCCTAAATGCGGTGAGGTTTCATTTTCAGTTTTGTATTGTTTTTTTTCCAATCTTCTTGCAAGAATTTTAATTAATCTCATCTACCTAGTTTGAGCCTCCACATGTGTCTTAAGTCTTGGGATGCTAACACCAAAGATAGATAGGATGGCCTACTCTTAAACTCCGGTGTGATCTTTTAATTCTTTACTTACTTCATCCTATGGTAAAAAATATTCCCATGTCTAAATCTGGCCCATTCTAAATAGTCAAATCTAGTATCTGAGCAAAATCCCGTGTAATTAAGTAAGAAATCAACAAGTAAAAAGAAGGAAAAGAGTAAATCGACTCAAGGATTGAGATTACTCATAAAATAAGAAATATGGTTAAAAAATAAAAAGTCCCAATTTAGAAATAAAGACTTAAATTAGAATAAGGAAGAAGCGGAGTTCAAATGAAGAATAAAGGCTCGATTAAGAAATCAGATCTTATTCAAAAATTGATTTTACAATTTGAAAATATATATATATATATATATGCTTGATATAGGTAATGAAATACAACTTATTGAAAGAAAATCAAAACAAATCCTTACATTAAAAAGATGGAAGTCAAAAAAGCTTAGCCAAGTTACCAAGAGAAATTCCAAGTTGTTGACATACAAGCATATCAATTTAGCCAAATCTAAACAAATAATAAAAAAGAGACAAAATAATTGAAGTGGTCAAACCCCAAGGTGGAGAAACATCCATAGAAGCAAGTCAAAAGAGCTCAGCGCCTGAATGAATTTGAGACAAACATTCCCTAGCTAAATGTAAAAAGAAATTAGAACAAGATAATGTGAAAATCAAAAGTTGACTTCATTCAAATTAAGTAAAAGAGGATCCATGGGCTTGTGGAGACCTCAACACTGGATAAGCATCGGAAGGGGTCCCCAAAATGAAGTTTTTTTAGGGCTAAATAACATGTTTGAAAAATATTATTTTAAGGATTATATAAAAGTGGTATATCTTTTTATAGAGCCTAAATAGTGTGTATTACAAACATGCATTGAGGGGCTATGTTGTATAATATAAGTTTTCTTTAGGTTAGATGTTAAGTTGAAGATGTGTTTATCCCTTCAAATGAATTTGAAATTTGCATTTCATTTATTATTATTATTATAAAGTTTTTTTAATTATTAATAAAAAGTAGTGTATATGTGGTTTTAATTATAAAAAAAGAAGGTTGTAAAAGCAATTTTTATGGGTCAGTCTCTCAAAAACTATGAATGAGCCATAGTGAAAAAACATAGTTGTTCATAGCTAAAACATCTACTCATAGAGAGTTTAAGTCATATTTTCCATTAACATAAAAGCATAAGAAACAAAGGGCATATGCATGAAGAAATAACCACTAAACATCGACCATACCAATCGTAGGAGGAGGCTAGTCCTAGCCATCTAAGGAAATTTCCCAGCCTAAAATAGTTGATCCGGATTATTTTGAGAACGACATGAAGGCAGAAATATAACAAAGATACAATAAGGAAATACACAGAGATATTGCAAGGAACATAGTAATACATAAAACTCAGATTCTATTAATGACTGTCTGGAATACAAAAGATTGTAAAATGCTAAGCACACAAGCTAGATAAAATGGTGGTAGCTTATCTATGAAGAGAGATGTGTCAGCTATGCTCATTCGCAAGAAGTTGATTACATTGAGGCTTCAAAGGCCTTTTTAACATAAAGCATAAATGAGAAAACCCTAAACATCCAAAACCCTAACCCTCGAAGATGAAACACCAAAATGTTTGTGGGCCCCGATGGGGGTAGTTGATACGTCAACTTACCGAGGGTGCAATTTTTGCATGTTATCTTCATTTGGGGTGCTTGATACCCCATCAAAAATGTCTAACCAAGGAGTACACATTCTAAACAATCCAATAATCCCAACATGGATCTATTGGGCACTGCCATGTAAAAAAAAACGTTGTTTAGGGCCTCAAAACTGCCTTGGAAGTTTGGGACCTAAAAAACTATAGAAAAACTACCAAGATGGAAATTGTAATTTGAGCTAGTGGAATAAGTTGACGACCACCGATGTCCACCTGGATCAGTCCTCCCCCCTTAGGAAGAAATGGTCTCCATTGCATAAAATTCCTCCATCAGATGGGGAAACTTATGTTGAATCTAAGTCCTAGTGAACCACTTTCCCTGATGAAGAAACTACCCTTCTTTAACGGCCTGATAGATTTGGATGTTCTGTTAGTGGGTGCCCTTCATCTTGGTGTCCATGATCCGATCAATTGTCACTTTTCAATGCATTCATGATTGAGTTATGCAGGGGAAAAGTGCTCAGCTAGGTCCAAATTGTCCAAGAGAGGTGGAAAATATGGTCGAAGCAGTTCCACGTTAAATACCAGATGCAAGCCAAGGAAAGGGGGAATACTTAATTCAAAATAAATTCTCGCCCACAGCCTTGGTGATGGTGTAAGGCCCATATCAGAGTGGGCGTAGCTTCCGATGGGGTCCTGTGATACACTCTTTCTGCAAATGCAATCATACCTTATCTCCCACCTTAAACTTGTGTGGTATATGATGTTGATCGTGGTGTTGCTTGTGATTGGCATTGACTTTCTGCCAAATATCATGAATTAATTGTTGAATGTGTTAGATTTTCTCAACAAATTTGGTTGCTCGATCAACCTTATTCTGAGCATGGGAGGACGCTTTATGTGCAGTTGCAATGGGAAAATTTATGTCAATAGGGGCCAATGGTTGGAACCCCAAGCACACCTGAAAAGGGATGTGGCCAATAGAGCTATCGAGGGTTATGTTGTATCTATGTTTAACATAAGGAAGGATTTCATCCCATGTGCATGGATGTTTGGAATTGTACATCCTCATGTTATGGAAAATCCTCCTGTTGACTACCTTTGTTTTTCCATTAGTTTGTGGGTGGAAGGCAGTCGATTTGGTCAGCTTGGTGTCCATCATCAACCATAGGTTGGACAAAAAAGTGTTCAGGAACTTATTGTCTCAATCTTCGATAATGGTTTGTGGGAGCCCAAAATGAACCCAAACATGTTCAAAGAAGAGCTTGGCGGTGGCCTAGGTTGTGATTCTATTCTTGTAAGGTATCAAAGCTACCACCTTAGAGAATTGATCAACAACCACGAAGAGACATTTGTTCCCATGCTTTGTTGAAGGTAGACCGAACATGTAATCCATGGATATGGAATCCCAAGGCCTATATGGAGTAAGAAGAAGGGTGTATATCCCTTGTTTCTTAATGGTAGGCTTGACAATGGCACGGGAAATGTAGGATTTGATGTACTTGCGAACATCTTGTGAATATTTAGCCAATAAAATGCTTTTGCAATACTGCAATTGTTTTGTCCAAACCAAAATGTCTAGTTTCCTAACTGTAACGAGCTTCCCAAATGATATTTCCACGCTCACTTGAAGGAAGAGAGAGATGGCTCATATGGCATGGCAATTCATCCTGAAGATGAAAGTATAGAATTATTTTTCATGCGCTCAATGTCTGATAGGTAGTAGAAAATTCATATTCATTATGGTATAATTGTGGCCACTTGGACATCTCATGCCCACAAGAGTTAAGAACTATGGTTAGTGCCAAAACTGGGGTTGAATGAGGCACTATATGACATGGTTGGTTATTCCCTTATTGTACTTCATGTTCAAGTGGAATTGTTGCAGGTACGCGAACCACTTCTGATGGTGGTCGTTCTGTAACTCTCCTTGTGTCTACATGAATTACAGAGGCTTGTTATCAGTGTGGATGATAGTTTCCTTACCCAAAATGTAATGCTTCCACTGTCAACATGGATACACAATGGAGTACATATCTTTGTCATAAGTGGGATATCTGCGAACAACATCAAATGGTATTTCATTTTGATAGGCCACCGGATGCCCATTCTGAGTGAGGATTGAATCTATAGCATAATTTGAAGCATCTATCTCAATCTCAAATGGTTGTTGCAGATCTGGCAGAATAAGGACTAGTGTTGAGCAGAGATGAAATTTCAAATCCTTGAATGTTTTCTATTAGGATGCATCCCACGCAAATTTGGCCTTCGCTCCACCCTTGGTCACTAGGCTTAGGGCCCAAGCGATATGAGAGAACCCTAACAAAAACCTACAATAGAAGTTGGTGAGTCCAAAGAAGCTGTGAAACTCGGTCATTGTCTTTGGGGCCGACCAATCACGAAAGACTTGGATATTGGCTATATCCACATGCACACTCTGCCCATCCGCAATGTATCCCAAATATTGGATTCGTTTCATGTCGAAGGAACATTTCTCCAAATTGGCATATAACTTGTGTTGTCATAGGGTGCCCAAGACCTATTGAATATGCTTCATATGTTCCTCCCAAGTTTTTTTGAATATGAGGATGCCATCAAGATAAACGACCGCAAAGGAGTTTTTGAATGGCCGCAATATGTCATCCATCATCCACATGAATGTGGTCGGGGCATTAGTTAAGATAAAAGGCATGACCAACCACTTGAAGAGACATTCTTTAGACTTGAAGGTAGTCTTCCATATATCAGTTTGTTCAATCGACACTTGGTGGTAGCCTGACTTCAGATCAATATTACTGAAAAACTTGGATCCCTTGAGCTGATCAAGGATATCATCAATCCATAGGATTGGGTATCAATTCCTGACTATGATCTTGATCAGGTCTCTGTAATCAATACAAAGTCTCCATGTCCTACCCTTCTTCTGTACCAGAACAATGGACTCCTACAAGGTTAGGATCTTGGTCTGATGTGGCCCTTCAAAATTATCTCTCGGATCTGGCGTTTGATTTCTTCATTCTCCATGACAAAATGTTTGTATGCATGGTCATTAGGCAGAGGAGCACCGAGTGTAAAATCAATTGAGTGATTTACCTGGAATTGCACAGGCACCCTAGTAGGCAAGAAAAATATGTATTTTTTCTCTTCTACTATCTTGTCCACCTGTTGTTGTTGTGTAGATAGACCCCATGCAAAGGTTTTGGAAGTTGCAGTGACCTTCTGTTCACCTTCAAAACAAACCATAAAGAGGACAAATCTCTCAGCCTGAGAGACCACCTTTATGCACTGCTTCATGGAGATGAAAGAGACCACAGTAGTTGGGACTACCTCTGGTACCATGTAGAGTTGATCTCCCAAAGTAATAATGACACTACGGGGCCCAGATTCATAAACAACATGACTCTTCCACATATATAGTTGTCCTGACAAAACATCACAAACTTCAAGGGGGGAAACATCACACAATACCTCATCTTTGAAATATTTGATGTCGTAGTGCAAACGACATTGTTGGCTGATGCAGATGTGTCGTCCTTGGCTGAGCCAACCGATGGTGTATGGATGAGGGTGCAGCGTCATTGTTAGGTTCAACCTCTTGACAATATCTATTGAGATTAGGTTCTTCTGGTTACCATTGCCAACAATGAAATGGTGTGGGGTCCCCTTCACACACATCCGTGAGTGGAAGAGGCGCTCCCCTTATTCAGGCTCCTCTGGTTGGACTTTTGTGGTAGCGATGGTGACACTGGGTTCTATGTCAATGATCTATTTTCCCTTTTTCGATTATGAATTAGAGTTTGAGTCAGTATCTGACCCTGAGCCTTTTGTCTCAACCAATAATGATTTTTTGGAGCGACAGTCATTAGTATTGTGCCAAGGGATTTTGTGGAACTCACACCACTTTCTAGTGTCCTTCTTTGACTTCCCATTACCCTTCTTTGTTGGTGGCTTGGAATGGTTGTTATGGGACTGGCCATCCTTGCTCTGTCCTTTTCCCTGGGAGTTAGGGTCACCCTTTCTAGGATTCTACTGGGAGTTATGGTCACTCTTTTCTTCCTCCATGGGAGGTTGCTAGGGTGAGTGAGAGTGGTTGTCCTCAAGATAAACAAGCTTGAGACCCAACTCTTTATACTATAACCTCGTCGATGACATGCACTAAGAACGGAAAGTAGCAGACTGCTCTGATACTAGTGATCCAGATTATTTTGGGAATGACATGAAGGCATAAATATAACAAAGATATAATAAGGAATTAAATAGAGATATTGCAAGGAACACAATAATACAATAAAACTCAAATTCTATTAGTGAATGTCTGGAATACAAAATAAAATGAAAAGCACACAAGCTAGCTGGAATGGTGGTAGCTTATCTTTGAAGAGAGATGTGTCAACTATGCTCATTCACAAGAAGCTAATTACAATGAGGCTCCAAAGGCATTTTTAACATAAAGCATAAATGAGAAAACCCTAAACATCCAAAGCCCTAACCCCGGAAGATGAAACACCAAAAGGTTTGTGGGCCCCAATGGGGGTAGTTGATACGTCAACTTCCCGAGGGCACAACTTTTGCATATGATCTCAGTTTTGGGCACTCAATACCCCATCGGAAAGGTCTAGCTGAGGAGTACACATTCTAAACAACCAATAGACCCCCACCCATTGGAATCTATAGGCGTTGCAATGACAAAAAAATGTCGTTTAAGGCCTCAAAATGGCCCCAGAAGTTTGGGACCCAAAAAACTGTAGAAAAACTACCAAAATGGAAATTGTAATTTGAGCTAGTGGAATAGGTGGGTGGCCACCAATGTCCACCTGGATCAATAGTAGGGTGAATTGTGTTCCACCCATATCAAGGGGGCTTGAGGGCTTGGGCCCTTCTGAAATAGAAAGTGCAAGTGTTGGGAAATGTTTGTCATTACATGGTGGGATAGGAGGCCAGTTTCAACTGCACTCACGCCTCTCATGAACATATCTCCCTACTTGGTCCATGGGTCTATTGTGATAAGAACTATGGTGGGATCCAATTAATCCAGGCCAACTGGGCCACGGGGGTCAAATGGCCTAGCTAGGCTAAGTGGGTCAAATGGCACCCAACTCATGGTGCATGGGTTGTGTGCCAATACTCCAACAATTGTTGTATTTTTTCTATTTCATCCTATCTTTCTATATTTGTATGTAATTTGCATTAAGAGACGAGTACATATCAACATACCATCAATCTAAGAAAAATTTTGTGATGAGACATTTACACAAAATTAACACATCATTCTTTTCTTCCAAAGTCAAAAGAGTGTATTTACCATAATAAGCATCCAAGCATAATGGAATTCAATGGTTCATAGCAATCTATCACCATTAAGAAAACCCACCATCAGCCCCATGGGTTAGCTCAGTTGGCAAGACGTGCGCACACTCTCTCATGTTACGAGGAGAGGTCATGAGTTCGAGCCTAGCTTGAGTCCCAGGGGTCACAGCTTTATCACTCCCATATCATCCATTATGTGAGGAAGTATCAGGGTGAGTTTCTCGTGAGTTAATTTCTCATTAGAAAAAGAAAAAAAAAACCCACCATCGTAAAATTTAAAAGTTATTATTATCCTTGTGAAGATCCAAGTCATGTAAGAAGATGTCATTATCTCGGGTCATACATTTTAGGTAAACCATTCTATCTTTGAAACAAAAAATAAATAAATATTCAACTTTGTTACTTCAAAACTTTTCTTTTGATTTGAATTTTTCATTAAAACACTTTCTTAAATATTAAAAATATTTAATTTTTTTTTTAATTTATAATAAATAAATTTAATAATTTCAATATTTTATTGAAAATTTCATTACCTAACATAACACTCTATCAAACTCAACCAATAAATCAAATACCATTAAAACTTCAAATCGGAGTCACCATCCTTAAACAAGTCTCGACGGGAGCCTACCGTGGGAATAAGTTGAGACTATATAGCATCCTTTGCTAAAGTCAACCCATGTTTAGCGCCATTGCAAGTTGGTGGTTTTTATTTATATTTGGAATTTTTATATGAAATTGAAAAGTGATTTTTTTCCTCTTATAATATAAATTTTAGTGTTTTAGTTTATTAAAAGATATTATAGTGTTTTAGTTTATTAAAAAATATTAAAACAAAGTACATAGTAAAACCCATGTTTTCTGTTAGAAAAAGATGTTTATGAGTGATTTGTATGTACGTGTTTGTGATGCCCACCGGTTGGAAGTAATTTTATAGAAGGAACTAAACGTGTTTGAAAAAATAATTCTATGGAAGCACTTCATCATTTTTTTTAAATTACTTTAAGCATGGTATAAAAGTATGGTAAACGTGTTTGAAAAAATAATTCTATGGAAGCACTTCATCATTTTTTTTAAATTACTTTAAGCATGGTATAAAAGTATAGTAGATTTTTGGTACACTCTAAATAGTTGAAGTGTTTTAAAAATACAAAAGTATGGTAGATTTTTGGTACACTCTAAATAGTTGAAGTGTTTTAAAAATAAAAATTGAGGGGTTGCGTTGCATAATATAAGTTTTTATTAAGGTTAGATGTTAGTTTATATATATATATATATATATATATATATATATATATATATATATATATATATATA
>ML795257.1:0-15221 GCA_009831015.1 Picea engelmannii
TCTTCATTGTATTAATTTCACCATTCACAATACAATATATACAATATTTTAGGTATTTCGTAGCTACCAAAACCCTAATCCCTTAATCCGAGATTAATTTAGAAAACTGCTAAAAATAGCAAAATTTGCTAAAATAGCAAAAACCGCCCAAAAATAAATTTTGGGGCACTGCCCCAAACACCGACGAGCTACAGCCCGGAGCCGAACGATGCACATAACTAGGGGGGGGCAATCCTGCCCCCCCCTGGGACCCCCCAGGAAAGCGCCCGACGCACACGACACAAAGGACAAAGGAAGTTGGGATCATCAGACGCAGTTGTCGAATCTGACACACCTACACACACACATGCAAAGAATATAACACATACCCAACACTAAGCAGTTGGTTTTGTCTTTTGAATTTTCATGTTGAATTCTCGTCTTCCTAAAACTGTCCTAGGCTTAGGTGTTGGCTTTAAAGATTGTTTCAAACCAGCTGAATTAACAGCTACTCACCAAGGTCAATTGACCTGTTATCTTATGAGATAGTTTTCGATAACTTCCTCCTCAGTCTCGGTATATCCAAGTAGAATCAGGACAATTTCACATTAAGATTATTTACAAAGACATGTTCAACAACTAGATCAAAACAAGTTTTATTTCTAATTTCTTTATGCATTTTGAGAGTGGACGACATTATTCACACAACTGTTTCAAATTATCACGATTCACACCATTCTTGAAATAAAGACTGATATATCTCACATACACCTTACTGAAACACTGAAACATCCAAACGTCCATTTTTTCTAGAGGTAGGGTTGACAGAAAAATTTTGCATGGTAGGCCATAAAAGGATGGGAACACAGTTGTGTGGATGGCACTGGCTTTTCATATATCATTATGATAGATCCATTTTTCTGTCACCAAAAAACTCAACCCAGTTATAGAACATCCTCTGAGGCCAATACCCTCTAAAACCTTGGCAAACTGCAATATAATGTTGTTAAATGACCTGAACATAGGATAAAATCAGATATTAATTTAGCAACCTACTCAATTAATTATTTTTTATTTATTTGATTTTTATGGCTCAATAACCATATGCTGCAAAACCACAGCTCAAATTCTCAACCTATATCTCACCTCTGACCTTCCCTATTTTGGTGATTACTTCTTGTATGTTATGCCCAGTCTTTGGCAAACTAACTGATTAGGCAATATTACAATATCAATCTTTATGGCAATCTTAAACCAAATAGCACTAGCATGTAACCAATTCAAGATATCTTTAACTACATCCTTCAATCCTCCAAATCTTTTAATTTGAATATTGAGCGAGTGGACAAATGTTGCATTTCTCAGATTCTACATTTCAACACACCAATAGTTACAATCTTTATTTCTTCTCCAAAGCCCAATTAAAAGTCTGCCAAGTCTAAAAAATTGATTTTGTCAATCTTGGAGTCATAATATATATCTTCTTACAAGAATTTTCCACCACTTTTGTGTTTGGCGGTCTTGGACAATTTCTTGAAAGTATGGATCCTTCTATGAGGTAGTTTTTACCCCCCCCGTGCCTAGGGGTAACTAGAGGAGATCATGTCTCATGGCCCACAATGAAGACAGTGATCCCGACCATGATGATGATCGGCATGTCCACATATTGCAGCCCAGCTTCCCCCCTCAGATTGCATCATCTACTTCAGATCAGCCAAGCTCATCACATTCAGTGAACTCAGTGTATGGGAGATGGTAAGCCAGCGTCACCATGAGGTATGTTAGTCCTTCTTTCATGCGAAGTGTTGTGCTTAATATACTAGGCATGTGAACGAGGATCAGTGATTGAAGTTGGATAATGGATCACTAGCTCAAGAAGTTATGTTTGTGTCCTTGTTTCACCATGGTGGCCAACATATGTGCCCTGGTCCCGTTTTATCACCGCCCAAGGAAAAGGGGTACTACTGGGGGGCCCTCACAAGGGTAACGTTCCGTTTCCCCACCATACTTAACACTTTCCATCCTGGAGCCTATTACAGTGCACTAAACTTCCATAATGGGTCATGGTCCATTCTCTCATGAGAAGAGGGGCTGAAGGCCTAGAGGTTGATTGCAATTGCTAAGCAAAGAAGATAAAGAAATAATAACGCTAAAGAAAGAAAGAAGAAATAACAAAGGACTCTCAAAAGCTAGTCCAAACTTGAGCTCTACCCTTTCCGCGTTTGTCCCAGTCCCAAAGTGGTGATGCCATCTAAATATTGCATTTTGCTGGTAGTGAACCTCTCTCTTCATCTAGATTCTAAAATCTTATTAGTTGATAGAGAACATTCCTGGTTGTTTCATGGAATTTATTAAATGGCATACAATGTTATTGAACTCCGCACCTTTGACATTTCCAATTTTCAAACTCTTGAATCTAGATGCATATATGATTTGGCTTTGCTACAAAATTTGCCCAAAAGATAAAAAGAACAATAAAAAGACTGTTACAAAACTACGAATCTCATGAGAGAAAATCAACATAGTTGAGTGTTTGTTTTATGTTGAAAGCATCTAATGTTCCCAACCAAATCTGATGTATAAATCAGATCTTTGTGATTGAGAAATTTCGTCAAACACTTGGCATATAAGCTCCCAACTCCCTTGTAATTACTTCAACACTTCTTGTCCCAATTAACTCAAGTTTAAGGGATGACGTTTATGTCAACCACATCACATGCAACACCTAAAACCCTTCCTAATGAATGGTTGTTCTTAATTTGTGTTGGCTGTTATGTTTATTTGCAATGGCTGATTGAGGTGTTTTGTCAAACACTTTGTGTGCAATGGTTGTAGCATTAATTTAAGTGTATTTTCTTATGTATGTGGCCCATATTTCTTCATGTAATATATAAGGAAAACACATGCAATGATAACGAAAAAAACCAGAAGTTAATAGCTATTAAAAACTATAAGACAGTACTTCAAACCCTTGCTTTATTTAATATGCACTTGGTTGTCCAACACAGTAATTTCCAAATCTGATCCAAGGAATATAACAGCTACAAAATAGGGTTGTAATGCCCTCAAAATGCAAGGAAATATCAAGAGTAATACTCCTCAAGGATCCCTTAATGATGGCTGCCCAAAATGGATGATATAATGCTCCAAAATCAATTCTACCATGCCAAGAAATGAGCCCTCATGCTGAAATTCGCACTGCTGAAATATGCACAATAAAAGCTGATGTAAAACCTTCAGGAAATGGTTGCAACTTGTAGATCTGATGATGGTTATTAACTCATATGTGAAGATCCCCTGGCTGTAGATGACAAATCTGCTCACAAATCATGGGATCTCAAACCCCCAATGCACCCTCCTTCATGAAAATCGCCCAACCATCAAAATAAATAAGTACGGAAGTTGTAAACCCCCCACAAGTGCAAAAAGGTTCGCCATGATGATGGCCAAGAGTCCCCAATCGAGATCTGGTCCAAACCCAACCTCCTAAGACCAAATCGAATCTCCCTTGGTTGAGTGGTGCACCCTCTCTGCAGAAAACCCTTTATGATGTGTCCTTCTTCACAAACTGATGGTTGAAGTAGTTCTGAACTGATGTAGAATGGTGAGGGAGGAATCTTTCACCTCCTTGGCCAAGCTTGGATCAAAAACATGGGAATATTCACTCCCTTGTTGATCTCTAAGGTTTATTCAATCAAAACCCTCAAAACCCCCAAGTACCATGGGCTCTCTAGCTAAGAATCCAGACATCAAAATATACATCAGCATAATGAGAGAATAGAAACCCCTATCTCTCTTTTATACCCCTGTTCACCTTTTCTCTCCAAGTGACTTTTATTTTACTTTTAATATTCCTTCATAAAATCACTTTATTAATTAATTAACCTTTTTTTTCCTCTAAAAAGTGATTAACTTGTCCTTATGGCTTCTCTGGCCACTGAAAGTCACTTTTCATCATCTTATCCTATAGTGTTTTTCCTCCCGATTCCGATGAGCTATTACACTATGGTGTTTCTTCACATATTATGCCCAAAATGACATCCTTAGTGAATTTAATTAAAATATGCTTAATAATAACTCAAAATTACGAAAATCGTCGGAATGCAACAAAACCAAAGACAAGTTGTGTGGAATGGATCCTGATGATGAAATATGTAGAATAATGTAAGTCGGGCCCCATAAAACTCCTCAATACCTCCTGAACTCACTATCACCCCCTACTGGCTACTCTGGCAGGCATCCCACTCTGTAATATAAAAGAGTCCAAAAATGGGTACATTACAGTCCTCCCTGCTCGAATATTGTTTGTCCTCAAGAAATAACTAAATCACACTGTGGATGATCCTCGGGTCCCATATCCACCTGTGTGACATGAAGTACTCTCCCCTCAAAACATGGTCCCTCCAAGTGCTCACCACGCATGCCACCCAAATGCTCCTAATGAGTAGAATGATCATGTGCAGTAGATCCTCAAGCAACCACACCACTCGGATCTCAACTCCATCAAACTCTGAACTGCCAAGCACTCTAATCCCTGGATCCCAAATCAAGATGTGAACTGCAGTGCCCTGTAAAGTATACTCCTATAAGACATCAACACCATGAGTCTCCTGAAGACCCCCAACCAATGGAACAAGTAAATATTGTATCCGTCCATCAAGGAGTCTCTCACCTAAACCAATCTCCCAACTACCACCTCTGATAGAATCTAGATCCCCTACTAACCAAGAAGACGATCTATTGATATACCTGATCCTCAACCAAGGAGATCCATCCTGCCACATAGCATCCTCATCTCAACCTGCTCTCAAATTCCCCCAACAATGGAAGGAGCCAATCATGCAAGTCCCTGAAACTCCCATGCGTTCTAGAAGAGCACTAAACCCTGCATCACATAACTCTAAGGGTGCCATACCAAGTATCTTTGAACTGTAAACCTCCTGCCGAAGTGTACTAATAGATATGTTGTTTGGTCCATAATCACTAAACTCGACCTCCCTATCAATCCATACTGCTATCTAAGGTGTCCCATGCTCTGGTAGTATCCCTATGATGCCAGCCCTATTATATATCTATAGGACACCAGGGTTGAGAGATGCCAACATACTCTCCCAACTCGGCTCTGAAATGAGGGTGGCTAAGGAATCATGCCCTGACTCGTGATGCTGACATAAAGAGCATGCCCCCATGTGTCTCATGACATCATCCTCGAGATCCTCCCAGGAGAATCTCTCTCTAATCTGTTGAGGAGTCCTGAAATGGCCAAGTTGTCCAACCCAAGGTACATCATGTACGGTCCTCAAGATCTCTAATGTTGCCTGTTGTGACCATACATCCTGCCAACTGACCTCATAGTCCTCATCAAATGCATTTGTCCTACTCTGTTGCCCATCCTCATCCCGCTGAGACTCTGAACCTATATCCACCTCTGGAATATACTATGTCCCACATCTGAGGATGCTCTCCATCACACCCAAGGCCTCATCTGGCTGTCTCGGACGAACCTCCCCTATCATGTTGCATATAATGAAATATCCCCTGTCAGGCAGTCTCTGCCTAACAACTCTCTGTGTCCCATGCAACTAAATATCTCCCTCTATGTTGTTGTATATAATGGAAGTATCGAGGAAGGCTGACAGAAATAACTATAACTGTATATAGGACTGCGGAGTCTCATATGCATTGGTCAACCCCAAAGGTTTGACCAAGAACTCATCCACTGGCACCCATGGTGGATAATCGCATGTACTCCTCACTAATCTCAAACCATCGGGTACAACAGTAGGTAACTCCACAAATTCATGGTCAATCACACTCCCTCCATCATGACTCATATGATTGTTGCCATTAAGAAAGTGATCTCCCAGATCCATGTGCTGCTGCAAGGGAGAGGAATCTTCATGCTCTACTAAGTGTGTCTCCTCCCTGCACTCCAATGCATCCCCCTGGATCCCACTATACACCTTTGCATGCCCCTGTGAACTACCACTCGTCACGGTATGCCCCTGTATACGCATGTAAGCTCATGTATCCTCCCGCATCATCATGTATCTTGTTGACCAACTATTTCAACTAGGTGTCAACGTCATGTACCATGAATCTATGTACCTTGTGGTACAACATATTTTGAAGACTTATGGCTCAACAAGGCAAATTTTGCCCCAGCACATCTTCCTATGTACTCGGAATGTTCGCTCCCCTGCGTGGGATAATAATGTAATAGGTCAGCATGAGTCAATTTTTAGATGGTTTCCTAGGACTTTATCATTAGGGAAGTCCTTTCATCGAGTGTTTTTTTTCCTCAAGTAATTAATCTTGCCTACTAGGCAATTTTAATTATCCTTGAGTTTTTCACTCACAGAATCCTCCAAAGTGGTGAAAGGTGTTCTAATGATCGATCCCAAGGGGTGACTAAGGTTTAGAAATGTTGTAAATGACCATGCTAGACATCTCCTAGAATCTTGCGAAATTACGTTAAGTTTTGATAGGTTTTTTTTAATTATTAAAATTTTCCATTAATTGGAAATTTTAATTATTTTTTATGTAAAATGTAAAAATTTGGTCCTTGGGGATTTTGTATAGGGGTGTGGGTACTCAAATCAAATGGCAGATGACCCCCTACACCCTTGGACCAAGTTTCAGCTCAATTGGACAAGTTTTGCTAGGTCATTGTCAATGAGGAGTCCAAGTCAGTCAAAAGTCGACATTTAATTGGCTAAGGTAAAAAGCCAAAAATTGTAAAAAATGACTGAAGTCATGAGAGAAAGTGGGGAAATGATTCCTAATGTATTTCCTAAGTTTGAAAAGTGATTTTCCACTTAGAATACCCCCCCATGCTAAGCCAACAACCAAAATTCATGACTCCCTAGTGAAAAGTGTGCCCCCCTTGCTCATGAACCCATGGAAAATACAAATTAAAGTGAGATGGTTGTCAAAACCCTAAGTGTGCCCCTCCTTGAGCCTAACTTCATGTTTGGTAAAAGGTAAAGGGGTTTTCCCCCTTCACATCTCACCCCTAAAATCACTACCAAAACCCTAAAAGTGTCTCTTCCTTGACTTGTTCTCTCTCTCTTGGATGGGTGACACTTGTAACTCATCCAAGAGGGGTCTCTCCTCTCTCCCTCATATAAAAGGAAGCCCTCCCTCATTATTTTAACATGGATTTCTACAACAACTCTATTATGCCAAAATCTCTCCCTCATTTATCCCATCTCTCTCTCATTCTCTCCCATTTTCTCTCATGATTCTTGGTGCCATTGGGCAAATATTTTCTTGGTTAATAAAATAGAAGCTTTGGAGGATTTTTTATGTCTCTTAGAGTATTCTTGGAGCCATTGTGTTGTGGATTTATGAGGTAATATTGCTGCAATTAATTTGTTGTATTTCCTTTTTTTCTATATTTCACTTGAAGACCCAAGCAAAGTATTTTGTTTGGGATAGATTAGTAGTTGTATTACTATTAGTCTTTGTGAGTTGTTTCTAGTAGATTTGGAAAGTATTTTGCAAGTTATTAGAACACACTCACCTTCTTTTGTGTCTTGTAGCAAGGATTTACAAAATCTGCAGGTTACCATAGGCTTGGAGGATTGGATTTCAGATCTGGAAATCCATTTTTTTCAGCCATCTAAAGCTTCTACATTTTTTGTTTCATTTACAACCATATATCTACCATTTTCTAGCATTATTTTCATCTAAATCTGCAATCTAATCTCTCTTTTATTGTTCAGATTTTTTATTAAATAATTTTTGTTTCTTGCGCTAATATAAAATAATTTGTTCCAAATCATTTTAGTAATTTTCAGCAAGAAAAGCTTGTTGTTTTTTGTTGGTTTTTTTGCAGGTTTAAAGAGGATTTCTACATATTTTTTGCCCCTAAAGACTCAAGGAAGCATCCTAGAGTCTTGGTGCCAAACCCTCTTCTCTACTTCACTTTCTAAGCATTGTAAGCAGCCCAAGAAAGTCTCTAGGACTTGCATTCTCTCTACTCTAAATTTTTCTGTAAAGTGTAAATAAGTTTTTGTGTTTTGCCCACACCTTGCATAGTGATTGGCTTTGCCATCCATGCAATATCGTGAAGGCTAGATTAAGATTTAATTTTTCGCTTTACTTTTATTTACCCACCTTGGCCAAAAATGATAGGCTTGTCCTCCATCTTGTGTTATTGTTGTGAGGTTGTTCTTTTATTTTCAAGTCATTTAATTTATTTATTTTTGCCCACACCTTGCATAGTGATTGGCTTTGCCATCCATGCAATATCGTGAAGGCTAGTTTAAGTTTTAATTTGTTGCAAAGTAATCAAACTTGTGCCCCGCCTTTGCCCCGTATTCCCTCCCCTTGTCACTTTGTGAATCTTGGGTAACTAAGAAAGGGCAAAGGATTGAGAGGCTAGATTAATTAGGCACCCAATTTATTATTGCTTCTACCACCAAAAAGGGTCACTTGGGAGGCTACAAGGGGTTGAAGCCGAGGATGGTTTAACGACACTACGTGTCCTCCTTGTTGAGCGCCCAAGCATTCCGGATTTGACTTGTGGAGCTAGGGAAGAACCTTGTTTGTTCTTCTTCTTGAGCACCCAACACTTCCTTTTGGTTGAAGGAATAAGAATTAGGGGTAGTCACATAGTCTAGACTTGCAGCTTTCACACTTAATTTCCCCCTTAATTCAAGAGAGACCTAAAACTTGCTAAAATCAACCTACACACTCTTTCACAACATTTACTTTTCAAGCAAGTTACTTTTTCAAGCAATTTACTTTCAAGCATTTCTCTTTCATGTGAATACTTGTTTCAAAACTTTCTTTATTTCTAGCATTCTTTATTTATTTGAACATAATTTGTCTAATTATAAAGTTACTTCTCATATTTATTGTGGATATCTCATAACATTGTTTCACTCTTATACAATTGTATTATTGTTGTATATCTCATTTAATCAATTATGGGTAATCTTTAGGCACTGGTCTAACCGTTGATCTGTAAATAAAGGGTTTGTTTGTCATTAAAGGAATTGCATAACTGCATTTGTTGCTTGCCATTGGGTTGGGTTTCCTTAATTGACAACTTAATCAACTCCTAGAACTAATAAATCTTTCACATAGTTTAATAGGGTCTACCCCCCTTGGCTTCCCTACGAGTGAGCCTAGACGGAAGAGGTCTAGATCGAGGTGACAGTGGATCTAGACTTAGGTTTATGCTTCCAAGGACACACCAAGTGGGTTGGATACTTCTCCACGTTTGTAGGTGTGTATAAGGATGGCAACATATCCTAGGTGTACTACTCGGTCAACCTCTACATGGATGCCAACCAATCCTGGAACACAAATGGAAGTGTCATGATAACTGCCCCTGGCTCTGGAATTCCCATGTGTATGTGTATGACCAACTGTCTCAGAACCCCCCATGAATGGTGGTCTCTGTGACACATGGACATCCTCCCACATCTTTGAATCCCATATCTCCATACTCATCAGCGATCCTGGGTACTCCTCATGCTCCTCCATCAACTGGCGCTCCTTTGCCAAACCACCAACATCCTCTAGCAATGTAGCTGAAGTATATATTTGACTCTCTGTTGAGATAGATGTAGTGGATCCCTAACTAGTCTCCTCAAGGAGCTCCTTTAATCTAGACTCTGGTTCTTGAAGGGTTATCTATGTGCCTTCCAAGTATCCCCGTGTTCTTAAAAACTCATGAATGAGTCGGTCCACCTCCGTCTCCTTCTCCCTCAGCGCCCTATGATACATCTCGCCAACCTCCAAAAAGTAATCTCTATCCATAAGTAACTGTTGGTAGTCGGTCCTCATCACATTCACTCTCTCTTTGAGTGTCTGGAAGTCATCAAAGGCAAGCTTCCCATCCAAACTATCATGTGCCATAGAGGCCTTCCAACAATACTCTGCCACCAATGCGTTTGTATCATCAATGTGTCTAATGGTTGCCATGATCATGTCCTCTCTAACTCTCAGTTGTCCTTGTTGCCGTCCTAATACACACTTGCAAACGTGAGCAAAGTCCATCTCACTTAGTGTGTCCTTGGAGGCACAATGCCTAGGTTCACAGTCCACACTGTCACCTTGACTAGAACCTCTTCCTTCTAGGCTTACTCCTAGGGAAGCCAAGGGGGGTAGACCCTAGTTACTAGATATGATTTAACTTTAGAGTTCTAGGAGTTGGTTTTAATTTGTTAAGTGGTTAAGGGGGGAATACTAGCCTATGATGTTGAGGCAGCAAATGCAAAGTGCAAGATTTAACTAAATGACAAGCAAACCTTTCCCTAAGTCAACTAAGACTAGTACCTAAGGTTGGGCAAGGGGTCAACTACGTTTGAGGGAGTTTAATTACCAAAAGATTACAAGTAAAGAATATTAGAACTATCCCACAAATAAAGATTACAACTACTTACACAATGAAAGATAAATGTGACAAAGACACAAGATATACACAAGATACAAATAGACAAGATAAATGATGATGCTAAAATGTGAAAGTTAAAAGATATTCAAAATCAAGATCAATCACATAAAGCCAAGCATGCCCCAATAGCACTTACTCTATTGGACTGCTTTTCAATGGCAACCACTAAAGCACTCAAGATTCAAGAAGATGATGCCTCCCAAAGGGGATACCCAACTTCTTCAAGAATCACACCACAAAGCATTAAACAAAGATATGAGTATTCGGAAACTTAATGCTCAATAAAACATTTAGATAAGTAAACCATAAGATTGCATGAAAGACTTATAAAAATGAAAAGCACTTGCAATATAGATATCCTAAACAATCATCTAAAGATACCCAAGAACATGGATTGTCTAGGAGACTAAGTGGTTAGGCGTTGTTTAAAGATTAAGTAAATTTTAATTGCCCTCCCCCTAACTAAATGTTGGAACCTTAAACCACCTCCTCCTGTTGCCAAATAACTGTCGGGTGCTCAAGATAGTAAGGCAACAAGGCCCACCCTAGCTTCCACGGTCAGCCCTGACAGTAAGAGTACTTCTCGGAGAGGACACCCACCTGGAGCGCCACGGGACAGTCCCCTGCTACTACCCTTCGTTGTTTTCCTCAAACCTGTTTTAGATGGTGAAGATGGTGGATTAGGCTATCCTAAGTTGTCTAAAAAGTTATTATGACTTGCGGGTAAGTCTTTAAGTGTGTTTGGAGTGTTTTAGAGGAGTTTTAGATGCCCAAAACATGTGATTTGTGCCCAAAACCGAAACTGAAATGCTTGTTGTGAATGTGTTGCAAAAAGTAAAATTTAAAACCATAAACACATTTAAAACATCAATGGAAAGCTGAGAAGATATATGTCATTCATCCATCATTCATTCAACCATGTCATTCACCATTCCATATATAAACTTGCAAGGAAAATTACGAAGTGAAGACAAGAACAGCTTGTTAATTGATACCAAGAGATTACTTAGATTTATTCACTTATCCACATAAGTTATCTCATGAAAAGACTTGCTGAAAATGTAAATGCTTGCCAAAGGAAAGAAAAGTAGATCCTACACCATTTCGACACTTCACATGTATTTTAGATAGATGAATGGAAAAAAGCCTTTAAAAGATGAATGAGTTGCAATATTGAAGACTACTTCCACAACACCTTAAACCATGAAATATATAACCATAAAACACATGTGAGAAAGACTTGATAAGTAAAGCATGAAAAAGAAACTATGCCTTAAGGGCTTAAGATGATAGATGAGAGATATGTGATGACTACTCTAGATAATTTTAATCCATGTGAACATGTAAATCATCAAACGTCACTACCATCCTAGCCTTACGATTTGGGGGTTACTCTCCCAAGGTGTAGGCAACTTTAATTAAGCATAAACATAAACTTATTGCATCAAACCACTCACAATGGCCAAGGTGGAGGCAAGCCTACCAATGTTGGCCAAAGAGGGTTAATAAAACAAAACAATATTATGATTATTATTATGTAGCCACACAACCTTGTCTTGTGGACAAGTGGGGCAAGAAATGGAAAATTACTTGAAAGAAAAACTAAGAAACTAGCCCAACGATTTTGGGGGGTTGGCTTGGCCAATCACTCACCCAAGGTGTAGGCAACTAAAACTTGTTGAAATTAATATACAAGAAAGAAAAAGATAAATAGAGAATACAAGCCTCAAGGGAACTTCTCGAGGGCTTGCTACAATGCTAGAAAAAAAGGAGAAAGAGTATAGATTCGTTACCCACTTGATGGGGCCTCTTGGGGATGTTGTGAGAACGAATTTCGACAATGTTTCCCCTTGCCCCTGGTAAGAATCTGCAAAAACAAGCAAGCAAAAGCTTGTTGGAAATGCTGCACAACACAAAAAATGTTAAGAAAATTTTCTGTTTTTTATACAGAAAATTTTCACATGAAATCTCCAAGTGAAATGTAAATATTTGTGACCTATCTATGGCAGTTAGCTACAACAATATAATGGATATGAACAGAAAACAAATCAGATCCAAAATAGAAGAAAGAAGTGTGAGAAGATGTTGATGGAAAACCCCTTCTTAAGACCCTTCCAATCAATATCTTAGAGGCAAATCTGCACAACTTAAGCAAAACGTGAGGTATGGAAGTAGAATAATATGCTAGAACAAGCTAATAAGATGAAATACTTCACAATATCAACTATCCTACATATATAGATCAGCCATAATACTATTAACTTGATCTACTCAAACAAACTACTTTTCTCAATAAATTAATCCAAACCCAACACAATGCATAAGAGACAATATCACCTCAATGAAAAGAGCAAATCAGAATACTCTTGATTACTCCAAATCCTCCAAAGCTTCTTATTAAATCCAAATGGGAGAGCCTTGCAGCAACAAATTGCTCCAATGCCCTCAAGAGAGAAATGAGTTGAATGTGAGATGGCAAGAGCAAGAATGGATGGGGCGAAAATCCTGTAGCATAACTTTAGCTCAAAGAATGGTGAGTGAAAGAGTGAATAGAGGTTTCTTTTATAGCTCAAGAGGCAAGGTGAAGGCACTTGGATGAGCTCCAAGTGTCAAATCCCAAGCCCACGTGTGAATCTCAAGGAGGGGGGGCGCACTAGCTTAGGGTTTTAGCTTGTTGAGTGTGTGGATGAGTGAGGTGGAGCATGGGGGCCATCAAGGGGTGAGGTGTTAGGCTAGGAGGGGCGCACTAGGGATGAGAGGGGCCCACACAACAATCAAATGATATTTTCTAAGGTTTTGGGTGTGAGGTGGGGCGCAAATCCCCCTAGGGGCCGTGAGAAAAAGAGGGGATGTGAGTTAGGGGGTGTAATAAGGTGGTAAGGTGGGTTGGGTAGGTTAGGGAGGCCTTTTCTTGCCTTTTACCATCTCAAAATTTACCCAATAACTCAAAAATTACAAAATTTTGACATTTCGGCAATGTCACTTTAGCAATTAAAATTGTTGTTTTGACTGACTCCGACTCCGAGTGGACAAATGCATAGCAAAACTTGTCCGACTGAGCTGAAACTTGGTCCATGGGTGTAGGGGGTGCCTTTCCATTTTATTTGAGCACAAATACCCCTATCAAAAGCCCAAAGACCCAGTTTTTACAATATTTGCTCAAAAATATTTAATTAATTAAATAATTAAAATTCCAACCTTAGGAAAATTAATTAAATTTAATTAATTAAAAAAAACCTATCTAGACTCGACGAAATTCCGCGAAAATTTCTACAATGTCTAACATGGTCATTTACATCATTCTTAAACAATAGCTACCAAAGGATGAGACCATTAGAACGTCGTTCACCACTTTGGAGGAATTATTGCAAGTGTGAGGGAAAAACTCATGGGAAATCAACCAGGCTGAAAAGCCCAGTTGACAACCTGAGGATAAAAAACCCTCGGTGAAAAGAACTCTCCCAATGAAAACATCCCAAGGTACCTGACCTAACTATGATCCATGTAGACTTATTACATTATTAACCCACGTAGGGGTGCGGAAATTTCGTTTACAAAAATTTTGTGTTGGAGGCATAAAATGCCCAAGTAGAACCAATACTGTCTTCAACATGCTTGCATCTGATGATGCATATCTTCATAGCACATGGAGTTGACCCCCTAGTTGAATAGGCAGTCAACAGTCCTGTCAAGTGTCGTGACTCCTAGTCGCTACCTTGCTAAGGTGCTACCTCATGACTCCCACTACTAATGTCAACAATGGAATCCCCATCAACACACTCCTCAAGAGATAAGGCATTGTACTATCCATTGTCCGTTGTGCTACTGGACCCTTCTATATGACACTGTACACCATCACCTACGACTACCTCCATCTGAACCACCCTATATCCTGTATGTATAGTTGTATCCTCCTGTGCACTCACCCTACTAATATCATCTACACCCGAATCCCATACAAATGTATCCAGACCAGTGTTACAAAAATCGTTTCGGCGAAAAAATCGCCGGGGTCCAGAAAACATCGTTTAGTAAAAATCGGCAATATATCAGCAAATTTAAAAAAATACAAAAATATTCTTTTTTTTTTTAATTTTTGAAACATTTAAAGGAACAATAGCATCAAATAGACAGATTGCCACATGAATATGAAAAGAAAACTGATATATAAGATATATAAGATGTCTAGTGATACATCACACATCAAAAATGAATCATGTCCCGATTCCTGAGTCATCAAAAAATATAATAAATGTATCTCATGATCGTCATCATGACTCATGAGTCATCCACAATGAAATCAAGTAAATATACTATGGATTCCCTCTAACCCTTTTTACGGGCAAAGGTAATCGCTGTAGAAACTGCTTTTCCTCTAGCAGTAGGAGTAGGTGCCCTTGAGGCATGTGCGCCTCGTACTGGAGTCAAACGTCCTCTAGAAGAAGTAGAAGACCCTCGAGACAAATGTCCCCTAGAAGAAGGTACTGGTAGAGGAGGTCGACTNNTAGTGCTACCACTGGGCCTATCTCCCTCTGACTGTGACTCTCGCTCTGCTGGTGGCACACTTGCAGACTCGGCGTGAAACTGAATATCCTCTTAAACATCCTGATCCAAGTCCTCAGAGATACCATGATCATCACCACTATCCTCTAGCCAATCAAGGGCGGTCTCAGTAACAAATTCCTCAACCTCCACCCTCCATGCAGCAATGGTGTCAATCTCATCCAATGAAATGGCCTTCGCATCAATTTTTATCTCAAGCTGCTTCACCCACAACCTGAGATTGTAGTAGATGTAGACCAAATCATTAAGGCGTGAGGTATCCAACCTG
>ML795257.1:17059-30426 GCA_009831015.1 Picea engelmannii
TCCCATTGCCCCATGAGTGTGTGTGCTTCCCCTTGACCTGGATCTTGAAGCCATTTCTTTTTTCTTGGCTTCTGTGTACTGTTTGTTTGTTGAATACTCTTCAATTGTTTTTGTGGCCTTCGCAACAAGTTCTTCGCTTGACTTGGTACAAATCCCCACCTCATTCCCTGGAATTTTCGCAAGGTGGTATTTTAGCGATATACCCCACCGAACATTGTTTTCCCACATAGCTTGCATTTGAGATGTTGTCGATTCCTTGGAGGATCAGGCTCACCATACTCCCAGAATGGATCTAATGGCTTTGGCATCTTTAATATGGAAAAATATGAACCTAGGGCCAAAAAAAATCGTTTTTTAGCATGTGTTATTGATGAAAAAATAAAAATTTAAAAATCAAAGATAAATCAATTATGTATCTAGCATTCAAACTTGGTTTTGAACCCGAAATAGACACAAAAAAAATTTAAACTAATTTACATCGACCTGGGGCAAGAAAATCCCAAAAACGTTTTTGGACATACATGGCAAGAAAGAAAATCACATAACAATGGAAAAAAATGGTTTTTGATCCATCAAAAATCTATTTTGAAGATGTAAAACTCATTGCCACTGAAAACCTATGAAAATCTATGGTGAAGAAATGAGAAATAATGGGCAAATTTTTTAACTTACCTCCAAATGCAAAAATTGTGAAATGGAATAAAAATTCCAATGCCAAATCCACAAATCTGATCCTTGAATCCACAAAATCCCAATGGCAAACTCTTCCTTGGTTGGTTGAATGGCTTGGCTCTCCTCCTTGGCTAAATGCACAAATAAAATGAAAAAAGCCCCTCACGGACCCTTAAACCCACGGGTTTTTTTCATTTTGCACTCAGCTGATTTTTTGCTATCGACCCGCGATTTTTAGGTGATTTTTTGGAAAAAAATCGCCAAAAAATCAGCCGATTTTTTCAGCGATTTTTTTTGAAAATATCGTTCTCTTGAAAAAATCGTGATTTTGGCGATTTTTAAGCGATTTTCTCAACAGAGGTCCAGACATGTGATATGGTCATCCCGACCAACAAGGAAAGTATCCTTGTCACTGTAGACTGTTCCCGAAAGTAAGTGCCCCATCAATTTGTCGGTCTCCTCAACCTGATCTATCAATGGACTCCCCAAAAGAGGTGACTCACTCTCCCCATACTGATAGGTATGTATATTGTCAACTGGCTCCAAGTCATGCCTCTCCTCCTAGGTCTGCAGATGCATATGTCCCTTGTGTTCAAATACTACACAAGGCTCCTCTACCACATTCGGAATGCCATTGATATCCTCCTGTGTCATGTCTATCATAAGTGTCTGAGAAGGTAAGGATTGTGCCACACTCAACTCCATAAGAAGCTCCTCCTCACCAACGCAAGGCTCCCTAGAGGTCATATCATCTCCCAAAGGTGGGTCATCTAACCTCTTAATCGCATCATGCCTAGGTGCAAATACATCTGCACCCTAGTCATCACTCTGTCCATCAAATGCTCAAGAGTCCTGGGACTGCTCTAATGAGGCATCCAAGGCCGCATCCTCATACACATCCTTCTCACCGCTATCATAGTGCACCTCAATGTAATGCACTCTCCCTTTACCCCTACATCTGTGATCCTGCTCCCAAGGTTCTTTGCAACTGTAGCAAAGTTCCCTGCTAACATGTGGTGATTTATCTACCTCCCTCACTGCTTTGGCTATGTTTTCCTTTGCTATGCTAATTGACTTCTTCCATCTTCTTGGCCCATAATGCAACCTCATCTTTGCTCCACCTAGGATTTTTTATGGATACAAACTGTTGGAATGTTACTTGAGCCCTGAATGTCTCACTAAAGGCTTGATATTCCTCATCACAATATATGATCTTCTCTGCAAAATACATTTCTCCTCTAGAACATCAATGTTTATCACAAGCTAGCGAAGGACTTTCGCTCTGATACCACTGTAACGTTCCCAACCAAATCTGATGTAAAAATCAAATCTTTGTGGTTGAGAAATTTCGTCAAACACTTGGCATATAAGCTCCCAACTCCCTTGAAATGACTTCAACACTTGTTGTCCCAATTAACTCAAGTTTAAGGGATGAAGTTTATGTCAAACACATCACATGCAACACCTAAAATCCTTCCTAATGAGTGGTTGTTCTGAATTTGTGTTGGTTGTTATGTTTATTTGCAACGAATGGTTGAGGTGTTTTGTCAAACACTTTGTGTGCAATGGTTGTAGCATTCATTTAAGTGTATTTTCTTATGTATGTGGCCCATATTTCTTCATGTAATATATAAGGAAAACACATGCAATGATAATCAAATGAACCAAAAGCTAATAGCTATTAAAAACTGTAAGATAGTACCTCAAATCCTTGCTTTATTTAATATGCACTTGGTTGTCCAACACAGTAATTTTCAGATCTGATCCAAGGAATATAACACCTACAAAATAGGGTTGTAATGCCCTCAAAATGCAAGGAAATATCAGAAGTAATCCTCCTCAAGGATCCCTTAATGATGGCTGCCCAAAATGGTTGATATAATGCTCCAAAATCAATTCTACCATGCCAAGAAATGTGCCCTCCTACTGAAATTCGCCCTGCTGAAATATGCACAATAAAAACTAATGTAAAACCTTCAGAAAATGGCTGCAACTCGTAGAACTGATGATGTTTAACTCATATGTGAAGATCCCCTGGCTGTAGATGACAATTTGCTCACAAATCATGGGATCTCAAACCCCTAATGCGCCCTCCTTCATGAAAATCGCCCAACCATCAAAATAAATGAGTATGGAGGTTGTAAACCCCCCACAATTGTCAAAAGGTTCACCCTGATGATGGCCAAGAGTCCCCAATCGAGATCTGGTCCAAACCCAACCTCCTAAGACCAAATCGAATCTCCCTTGGTTGAGTGGTGCGCCCGATATGCAAAAAACCCTCTATGATGCGTCCTTCTTCACAAACTGATGGCTGAAGTAGTTTTGAACTGATGTAGAATGGTGAGGGAGGAATCTTTCACCTCCTTGGCCAAGTTTGGATCAAGAACAAGAGAATATTTCACTCCCTTGTTGATCTCTAGGGTTTATTCAGTCAAAACCATCAAAACCCCCAAGTACCATGGGCTCTCTAGCTAAGAAACCAGACATCAAAATATCAATCAACATAATGAGAGAATAGAAGCCCCTATCTCTCTTTTACACCCATGTTCACCTTTTCTCTCCGAGTGACTTTTACTTTACTTTTAATATTCCTTCATAAAATCACTTTATTAATTAATTAACCTTTTTTTTTCCTCTAAAAAGTGATTAATTTGTCCTTATCGCTTCTCCGGCCACTGAAAGTCACTTTTCATCATCTTATCCTGTAGTGCTCTTCCTCCCGATTCCGATGAGCTATTACACTAAGGTGTTTCTTCACATATTATGCCCAAAATGACATCCTTAGTGAATTTAATTAAAATATGTTCAATAATAACTCAAAATTACGGAAATCGTCAGAATGCAACGAAACCAAAGACAAGTTGTGCGGAATGGATCCTGATGATGAAATATGAAGAATAATGTAAGTCGGGCCCCATAAAGCTCCTCAATACCTTCTGAACTCACTATCACCCATAGAAGAAAACATTGGAATCGGCAAAAAATCGACAAGGGTCTTGAAAACATCTTATCGGAAAAATCGGCGAAAAATTTGGAAAAAATCGAAAAACCTCGGCGAACATTAAAAATTTTAAACATTTTTCAATATATAAAGCAACAACAACATTATATAAGCACATAGGCACATAAATATGGAGAAAGAACTGATATATATGATATAGTGGATGCCAAATAAAAACCGACACATCAAAGTCTTACTGAAAGTCTGAAACCAATACAAAATGACATCAATAATCACATATATGTCCCAAAACTGGTAACTAGCTATATGATATCAATGCCCTCTCCCCCTTTTACGGGGAAAGATCAGGGGATGTTTTCTAGGCCTTGAACTAGATGCAGAAGTTCCTGGTCGTGCATCAACTATATGACGATCAATGATGGATGGAGGACTAGCTACTCAAACTATGTAGAAGGTGGTGTTTCATTTTCAACTGGCACATCATCCTCCATGGTGTATGGATGAAGCTCCTCCTCCTCCTCCTCCTCCTCCTCGTCTAACCATGCAGGTGCCTCTCTTGGATGAGGCACCTCAACCTCCACCCTCCACTTAGACAATATATCAATATTGTCCAAAGAAAAGGCATCCACTTCTGGCTCTTTCTCTATCTACATCATCCAAAGCCAGAGATTGTAGTGGACGTACACCAAGTCATTAAGACGTGGGAATGCCAACCTGTAAGGGGGTCATAAAATTAAAAAAACTTAATGAGTGTTGAGGGTTATAAATTTAAATTACCAGGGCGACAGGGCAATTTTTTCCAAAACAGCAGCGAGTTTTTCAAAAAATCGCTATTTTTATTAAACAAAAAATCGTTTCCTCAAAAAAATCGAGATTTTTCCGATTTTTTCCGATTTTTCGGCGATTTTTTCTTCCATACTATCACCCCCAACTGGCTACTCTGGCAGGCATCCCACTCTGTAATATAAAAGAGTCCAAAAATGGGGACATTGCAAAGCATACCCCAGATTTAGTATTCAAACTGTTTCTTAAGGAAAAATAACCTTCACTATAGTTTCATACATGGAACAAATAAAAAAATTCCTATGAATACAAATCCTTCTTACATATTTTACAGGAAATGCTACATAAAATCTTAATCTTAAAGGAAAACGGTATTTTACCCATCGTTCATGTATATACTTCAAAAATGACGACACAGATGGATACCGATATTGTTCCTCCTCATCTGTTGTAAGAGCCCTCTGAAAGCAAATAATATCTCCGTCTTCAATCTGTAACATTAATAAGAGAAGGGTGTTATATTTGAGGGAACGAATATTTGAATAGCACAAGCAATTATAGAGCTACTGATTGATAACAAAATAGTTTTGTCTGTTTTTTGGAATGTATGCAAAGATATGCATGTGCTAAAAAGGCTATAGAATCATAATAAAAAATCAAAAGCATAAAGCTCAACATACATCTAATCACTGTAAGAAGTTTGAACAAATAAATTGCAGAATAAACATTAACATCCAGCACTTATAAAGAGTCATTAAAAGACATCATAAAACAGAGAAAGGATTCACCTCGCTAGTTCCGAAAGTAAATTGCTTGTCAATAAGTTCACACATAACATGAGGTTCAAACTCAATTTCCTGGCAGTTATGGCAATAAAGCACGCATGAGACTTGCACAAATCACCCCAAGTTAGATGGCAGTATTGATTAGCCCAGTAAATTATAGTTATTAGATTTGCCCAAAATGGGACAGTTTTGTAACACTCCAGTCGTGGAGCCTAAACATATAGAAGAAAAGGGATATAAGAAAACTATTGGCAATAAAACAAAAGAAATCTGTAATACTGTCCTCTTTGCACTGTTCCAAAGCCCATCTTCTACTGACCTCATAGAGTTTAATTCTAGTGTCTGGTGGAAAGCCAGCCATTTCATTAAGTTTCATTAAACAGTCTTCTGGTTTACCACCAAGCTTCTCAAAACTCCTTCCAACATACCTGAGACACACATAGATGAAGTAAATTGACAACCAAGTAGGTGTAAAATTAAAGAGGCCATGTAGAATGACAAAACCAATATAGCCAATGATAGGAAAAAAACAATTACCGCAGTGTCGCTTTCTCTGGATCATAAAGTTTGAAGAAAAGAAGTATATCATCCTTCTTCCTTTCAGGTGGTGATTGGAAAAGACCCTACAGAGAAACAAAAAAAAAGCTATTTTTTTAATCATTAAAAGCCATGTTGTTCATGGTATGGAACACTTCAAATTTTGTAAATAATGGAAGAAAAAAAACATCTAGATCATCAGCAAAGTAAAGTTGTTACTGTTATGAGTTCTATCTAGTAGTCTAAAGGAAAAAATATAGATAATACAAAATACTATTACAGAAGTTTCAGTCTTCTTTTAACAATATGATCCCACACTACGAAGTGATAATATTAACGTGTATAACAAGCCAGTGAAAAAGAACTAGTCTTAAAATAGGATCATTCATGAAATGGTGCAAAGATACATAGGATCTTAAATGAGGCTCCCTTGCTAATGGATGCAAAGTTTACAGGATGAGATTGTTACCAGGCCATGCTCAACTTCCAAAAACAAATGTAACTCTGCACGTCGCGCCTTCGTTGAAACAAGCAAGTGACCAACCTGTAAGTTTAAATAGTATGAAAGAAAATCTATGTATTCAAAAAGCAAGACGCTTTTTTTGTCACGATGTCATTTGCCTTTCTTTTTCCTTTTAGGAGAAGATGCCCTAAGCACTCTTTATGTTGCTATTATCACTTGAAGTAATTCCCAAGTTCCGTCGACCTATTTTGTTCAGCAGTTGACATCAATATAATTTCAACTTCAATCTCTAAATGTTCACTTGAAAGTTGAAATGCCTAGTGGACTTGCAATGGTTGGGTATGATAATGTTAATGTAAATGCTTGTTTAACAAATTAAGGCTCAAAATTGTTAAAAAAAGTAATAGTACTGATTGTGACTCCTCCAATTGTGTTATGGGTCTAAAGGGACGATATGTATTGTTCTGGCGCTTCGCCCACAACCAAAAACGTTGATGCTGTGCTGGAATTCGAAAAAACTTCACCACCTGTTCCTGTTCAATCAAAACTTGGATCATATTAGTAAAATCTTGAAATTCTTAAAAATCATGAAACAGAGAACACAGTGAACAGCACAATTAAGAATCAATAACTTTATTAAGATGCCTAAGTTCTAATTTATTTTATCAAGGAACTATATTATAACACCTAAGTTCTAATTGATATTACTACAGATAATTTCATAATATCTTTGCCATAACATTATTACAAATCAGACAGTTTGAGATAAATTTGGATGACATTGGAATGTTGCATCCGATTAACTTCAATAATAAATCATGCTACGTAAAGGAAAGGTAACACTTTGGGGAACTACAGTGTTTTTATGTGGGGTTGTGCAAAGAAAGCAAATAGGGAAATACATGAAAAAAGATAAGAACAAAAGGAATCGTTGCCAAAAACTAATGATTTTCTGTTAATAAAAGACCAATAATAAGCTCCACCGAACATGTTTTTCTCTATAAGAGCTCATCAGCGGTGTGGAGAAAACCTGACTACAACTAGCCTATAAAATTATAAATAGGTAACTATTTGAAAAAAGTGAGACCACAAGATACAATACATCAGCCCATTTTTTAAGAAAGATAAAACAAAGGTTCCAGATAAGGGCCAAAGTGAATAGATGGGATTTAACTCTCCCATCCCAAAAGAACTTCAGGATGGCAGATTGGCTCTCTCTAATTACTGAGCATCTGTTGGCCTTGGGCCGGGATTTTGAATGCAAAAGCAACAAACACAAACTAAAAATTAAAACAATTCTGGATACGAATTATAGAAGAATGGTACCATATCCTATTTCAACAGAGAAAGAAACCATCAATACTGGATGAAAATAGAGAGGAAGTTTAAAGAAATCTTAGCATTAGGCATTTGCAGATAATCATGGTAACTTGGCGACTTAAGGACAAGGATTCGAAAACATTCATGGGACACGATCTCTTCAATAACAAGGAATAATGTGTGGGCTCTTTAGCCGAACAAGATTTCCATGCTAAATGTTTTCTTGCAACATTTCTCCTATTAGCAGTACCCAGTAGGCTACTTCATGCAGTCAGAAAACTGGCAGAACACGAATGGATGTCTGGGAAGGAATGCTTCAAATTGAATTATCATTGAAGTATTTATTACAACATTTATAACATAAGGCCTGCTCCCAAACTCAAGATGTAATACAAACAAGGCATTTGATGCTACAGGTATCAAAACTCACACACATACTGAAGATTTATAATATAGTTCACACGTATAAACACAACAAATACCAGATGACTTACAATATAAGAAATATAAAAGTGTTGTTACTAACTTCATGATGCAGAATTCTAAAGTTGCCAACTATTTCTATAATATAGCAGACTCCCACGCTAAAAGCTTGAGTGAGGAAAAAGTTCCTTAGTGGTACTACTCATATCAACATTGCTGGCATATTCCATTTCATTGGATAAAAGTATTAAATGAATGAAATTCAATTTTAGTTTGTAAAGAGAAAATACCTTAAACTGGGTGAAAACCCATTGCTTTTGCACACGAAAGGTCTGGACCTTGTCATGATTTACAAGATCAAAATATATGTCCTTCCCAATTTGATCTGCAAGATCTTCATCGCGTGCAACCTGGAAAAACAACAATAAATAAACCAGGATAGAATGTGCATGAATTTTGTTGTGGAATGCAAATTGGAATGAACATGAATTCTACCCAGCAAAAAGAAAAAGGTCCTAGATTTCTTTCTATGCCATTTATGTTTTAAGCCATATAAATGATATAAGAGAATTCCAAAAATAGTTGGCAATGTATGGAGTTGGAATATTTTATCATTTTAATGTTTATTTGTGGTTCCAAGTTCAACAACTGAGAAACTAGTTTCTGTGTTGGGTAAAGATGAATCCACACATGAATCAAAGAATATGGGGTTCATTCTGGTTTTCAGATGCCATCCGAGTTACAAACTGGTTTAGGGTTTCAGCCTGTACATATAGGCCTGCAGAATGGGCCTGTTTTTTCTGGCATGATTTGCACGGCTAGGGATTTTGGCCACCCACCTATAGGCAGACCGTTATGCCAGCTTTGCATGGAATGAACCCCCTGCATATTGTCAACAGTTCTGCTATCAAAAAGTGCCCAGCATCTGCTGGTGCACACTACATATAGCCCTGAATATGTTGGCACGTATTCCCCTGTATCGGATGGCACGTATTGCCCTGATTTTTTTGTTAATCAAGTCAGCCCCTCCATAGTCACGTCAAGCATGGAGTTTCTGCATTCAGCAGGCCTATCTCAGACAGTGGATTCTGGTATGGGTTTCAGCAGGCATCCCTTGCACAGTTCTATGTGTGTTGTGGTAATGCAGGAGCATCTAGGATCATGATAACTTGATAAGTGAGGATGTGCAACAGAAAATTGGAGAAAAAAGTGTGCAGAAATGAGAATGGGATATAGGCACAGGCAGAAGGTTAGCATGCTTAACAGACAGGAGGTTGATCACATGGGAGGACGGTTAAATGTCATAATTGTCATTGAAGAGTTGCATGGAACAAGGCTGTTGGGAGCAGGGAGCGGGAGTGGGAAGCGGAAGCAGGAAGTGCAATTTTCAAAAGGCTTCCAAGAGCAAAGCATTTCAGGACCGTTTTTTATATAATACATATTTTAATATATTTTGATGCATGTATATTCAAAAAAACATGCAGAATGACAAATCAACCGCAGAAAACATGAAAACATAGATCTAACTACTAGATTAGTGATGATCATTGAAGCATCAACCCTTTACTACACATATAACATCAATCATCTAGTAGTTATAACTTATAGCATTGTCATCAAATGATCTGTCATCATCCACAACATCAAACTTCAAGGTTCAACATATAAAATTTGTCATCAACAAATTGTAACAGATAACATCAACCACGAAATGAAATAGAGAATCATATTTGTGACCCAAGAGTTGTAAGATTCAGTCAATAGTTCAAAGGTAGGTTCAAACTTCAAAGTTCAAACTGAAACTGCCATATAATGTTTACAAAATAAGCCATAATAAAGACCAGATAAATGAATATGATCACCATCATGATCTTCCAAAATTTCAGCTACCAAACACTCTAAAACTATGGCTCCATCCGCCAAATTAGCCTCCTCTGGATTGTTGTCCCAAGCCACATATGTTCTATCATTCTCCTTTGCATCACAATAATGGGACAACAACCTCAAGAAGTTGTAGTGCGCATAAACCAAACTTTTTTTCCGGTCTACATTCAAGTTAACAACCTGTGAAAGCACCCTCACCGCCAATTTATGTAGGATGTGTGGGAGGGGAGCCATACATCTTCCAACATTCGATTGGACTCAACCAATCTCGATCTTGAGTCGCATGCAAGTTACCAAAGACTCCATGTTCACTAAAGTACTTTCTCTATTGGATTCTTAATGGAGCATACACCCATTTTGTACCTCTGGATCTTTGTGTGGTTTTCTCCTAACCCCACCCCAAGGTGTTGGTTAGGCCAACCAAGATAAAGAATAATATTTGGGTATAAGGACATACGCTAGGGCATGGAGTGGAACATTCAGATTATCCCACTTTTTGACCGCATGTTTATGGATATGATCATACAAGATCACATCTCTCAACTCAACAATGTCTTTGATTTGGCCTAGCATGTTGTCCATCTGCTCATACGCCTCCCCAATCACCAGCTTATCTATATCTGAAAATGGAATCATACTCTAAATGGGCTTGCTAAATTACAGAACATACCTAACCTGTTGCCAAAACTAACTATCAAGCACGGTGTCCTCCACCTCCTAGTATTCATGTCTATCAGATGTGAATGCAGCCCTGTCTTTCAAATCCTGCCATGAATCACTTGAAAACATACTAGGAAATGCCTCTCTTACCTTCAAAAGGTGCATGAAGGTGAGGCAATAGCTAGAAAATTTGGTCTTTGCAATCTTTACTAGCTCTAACTTAGAGTGATTGTGGAAAATGTAGTGGGCCATGCTACGATTGGTAATAAATTTTATCATTTTCTTTCCTCTCTTGTATAATGCACCAATCCATCTATAATTCTGGTCTTTCATCTTAATAATATCATGCATCAAGAGGTTCAATGCGTGAACCAAACACCCTAACCAAAGTATCTTAGGGTACCTATCCTCAATAATTGCTCATGCTACCTTACAACTAGCAACATTATCAATGATGACTTGAATGACATTGTATGGTCCAATCTCTTGAATGGTTTTAATTAAGGCTTCTACAATATTAATACTAGTCTTGTAATGATCTGAGTAGTCATGTGTTGAAAGGAAGACCTAAGACCGCACCACTAACAGACACAACAAGAAAACTACTTCAGAAAAGTACTATAATAGAGCAATAAAACTACTTCAGAAAAGTACTATAGTAGAGAAATAAGACACTACTTCAATATCCAATGATTATGGTTTGCTTAGTACAAATGCCCAATGGTTTTATGGATGATTTTAGCGCTGTTAAGGGCTGCAACAATGGCTGTAACAGCAGCTATGACAGTGGTAACACCTTCAGAATTTGCACTCTAAAAAGGCAATTAAACATACACTTTAACACTTATTGATAGTACCTTGCCTTATACAAATTCTGGGATGACTTAGATGGTTAGTAGGCTAATATRAGCTGCAAAATGATAGCTGTAGCAGTGATTATGACAGCAGCAAATTAGTTGTTAGTATTTCTAGACTAGGTWAGCAAATTAGTAGAGTATAAWGTAAAAGTGTTTGAATATGAAGTGAAGGAGTTTGAGTTGAGTCTTGTCAAGAGGTAAGAGAGGAGAACTAGTGCCTTCAAGGGTAATGGAGTCAAGGTGGACGGCTTCTTCTAAGGCTGCAAATCAATGATGATGATGCACAAAAGTCTAAGAGGGAAAAGGCCTAGGAAAAGTAGTAACTTAAGTCCTCCTAGGCTTTGACCTCAAGAGACAAGATGCTAGGGTGTAGGCAATTCTAGGCCCTAGCGCCTTGCTCTCCTTAGCCTTCTTACGGAGTAAAAACTTATGCAACAATAACTAAGTCCAAACCCTTAAAGTGCTAGCAATTTAGGGCTCTAAGGTTTCACTAGTTACTAGATCAATTAATGAAAAGCTTGGCAAATAAAAAAAGTAAGAAAGTAGCAACTTAAGTTTCTTACTTCAAGCATTAAATACACCATGCAATTTCATAATCTTGTATGAGAAAATAAAACCATTCAATAGATGACAAAATGCATATTTTACTTACTTGCACCAAGAATAATCATGAGAATACCATGCAAGATCACCATAAAACTTCAAAATTGATCCAAGTTGCAAAATTCAGCCTTAAACAAGAGTGGCACCTCACAATTTCAGCCAATAACCCTAATAGGGCGCAAATTTCAGACCTCTTGTCTCCAAGGACAAGTTGTTATGTAAAAATGAGAGCACTTTATGTTTATTTATACAAAATTTTGACCTTTAATCAATTTTCAGGTCAAAAACAAGGCTGACCTGGCCAAATTACAACAAAAATTCAATTTTGACATAATTAAATAAATTTGCATCTAAATACACCTCCAAGGGTGACGTCATGCCTTTCTAGGGTGACGTCAAGCCCCATAAGTGAAACGTTGAGCTGGAAAAGTGGGGCACTTGGCCTCCAGAGGCCCAAAATGATGCCCACACGTGCCTCCAAAATTGAAACCCTCGCTCTTAATGAATTCTAGGGCTATGATGGTGATGTCCAGGGCCCTCAACGGCTAACGTCCATGCGGGAAGGGCAAGGTCCCCTGGATCTAGGTCTGTCAAGGTGCCTCCAAAGGCAACGTCCTTCTTTTTCCCAGTGCAAGTATTCAATTTCTTCTTACTCCTGGCTAGGGTTGCAACATCCATCTGTGGGCTTTAAGCCCCCATGAAGGTCCGAGCTAATCATTCCCTCATGTGTACCTGTCCACTGAGCAAGCACCTGCAGCAACAAGTACGCCCTCCAAGGGTTCATAAGTCACAGGGATCATAGCATGTAAATCACATACAATAATTAAATTACCCAAACATGTGCATCAAACCCCCTTTAACCCAGGCAAATGCTCAAAGAAGTTATGCAATTTGACAAGTTAGGCTTGGAGAAGGTGTCAGGGTGTCCTATTGGGCTAACCTCTCTTAAGTTTGGGGTGTTTCCTAGGTGGGGTCTAATCCAAGTCATGTAAGTGTATGAGGTGGCATGGGGTAGATGTTTGGGCATGGGGTGCATGTAATAACAGGGAAATGTAAAGTCTTACCTGTGGGTGCCTTTGTAGAAGGCGAGCTGCACCTTGTCATAAATGAAATTGCTTCCTAGCCCATTCATTGCCTTTTATTCTTAGCTTTATTTCTTTTGATCTTTTGCTCTTGTGCTTCAAGGGAATAGTTGAGGGCCACTATCCTGGCTTGATGAGCAGAGGTGACAGTGTTATCCACAAACGTTATCCACAAACATTTCACGGAAATGATAAGGTTGGCTCGTGATGAGACCCCCTTTCTCTTGGCTATGCCACCAAGAGCCACTACCCTGGTTTGGTGACCAGATAAGTGGTAGTGTCATACCGCTACATGCCCATGGTCATAATAGGTCGACTCGTGATGAGACCTCCTAT
>ML795257.1:36430-49809 GCA_009831015.1 Picea engelmannii
CTAAAACTACATGCTAGAGCACCTAAAATTGAGAATGTAACCGTAACAAATCAGCAAGAAGTTCCTGAACTGTTGGCTGTCCTAAAACAGCAGCAAAACCTTCATTGACAGTTGAAACTTAGAGCCAACTTGAGGTCAAAGACGGACCTAGTTGGCAGCTTGATAGGACCTGGAAAATCTTCATGGTATCAGAGCTGAGGTGGCTGATTTTTTAGTAGTTTGGACAGCATATGAGTGGGCTGTTATAGACATCTTCTTGGCAGATTTTGTGGACAGCCATTGATAGAGTTTTGTGGCTGCTTGTGGGCAGAATTTTCTAGAAGATTGTAGAGCAATTTGTGCACAGTTTGGACAGCCTCTTTTCACACCTGAGGGGACAAGAGTGAGGTTGTATTTCACGACCTTTTTTCACACCTATATTGGTAGGAGTGAGGTCGGGATTTGCTTGTCTCTTTTCACACCTGTGTTGACAGGAGTGAGGCAGCGTTCCTTTGTAGTTTGAGCATCAGTTGGAGTGCAGTTTGGCAGACATGTCAGTATCTCAGATGTGTGTGGAGGAAAGGCTAGCTGGGGCTAGCAATTGGTCGCCTTGGAAGGTGAGGATCGTCTTTGTCTTAGAGGACCTCGAACTATGGGATATAGTTGAGGCGCCTATTCCTGTTATTCCTGTTACTGCTCCCGTCTTGGTGGTAGAGTTCAAGAAGAGGAATAACAAGGCAAAGAGGACCATATGTGATGCAGTGCGGGATCATATCATTCCCCACTTGACTGGGAAGACTTACGCTTATGAGATGTGGGCATCTCTATGCAAGTTGTATGAGAGCTCTAATGAGAACCGGAAGTTGGTTCTTCATGATCGACTGAGAGGCATTCGCATGCTCGAGGATGAGTCGGTTACTTCTTTCCTTGGTAGATACACCCAAATCAAAGACGAGCTTGGAGCCGTCGGAGAGGTGGTGGATCCCAACTCTATGGTGAGGACAGCTTTGAACAGCTTTACCAAACCATGGGGTCCATTCGTTTGCAGCATTGTTGCCAAGGTGGTTATGCCTACATGGGAGAGGATGTGGGATGACTTTGTCCAGGAGGAGACTAGACTTGTAACAGAGGCCTCTGGACAGCAGCAGCAGACAATGCAGGGTGATGAGGACCTTTCTCTTTGGACAAAGGGCAAGAAGAAGACCGGTCGGGGAGGTCGGCAGGGCCCCACCACAGGGAGGAGAGAGCAGCAGTGGGACGAAGAGAGACATGAGCACAATGAGATGCTTTTCTTGTGGAGAGATGGGTCACTATGCAAGACAATGTCCAAGAAGAAGAAGAAGAAGCAGGATGGATCAGTAGCGAGTTGCGACAGCAGAGGAGATAGAGTTCAATGAGAAGTTTGTGAAAGAGTGTGCATTCGTGACTACTTTGTCTGTTGTTACACCATCCAGCATTAGATGGGGAGACGGAGTTGAGGAGGACCGACTGACTCATAGCAGTGATTCAGAGGGAGATCAGACTCAGTTCCCTTGGACACCATCTTTAGAGGGGGTGACTGGTCCACCCAGAATAGCTTCAGTTTCAGAGTTGTCGAGCAGACAGAGAGTTGGTGCTACAACTTCAGAGCATCGGAGATTGATGAGGAGGAGCAACAGGGCACCACGGAGGCTTGAGCCTCACTTGGCTACAGAGACAGGCAGATCAGGTTCTAGATCCACTTCAAGTGGAAGCTACTTGGCGAGAGGCCAAGTTGAGGATCTTGGTGAGATGTCGAGATCCTGGTACTCTTGGTGAGATGCCAAGAGAGTGACTCTTGGAGAGATGCCAAGAGTAGTGACCGTTGGCGAGATGCCAGGAGGTAGAAATCCTTGGTGGGAGACCAAGGTGGAGATCTTTGGTGTGATGCCAAGATCTAAGTGATCTGGGATAGGTGGAGAGACACTTCCATCTATAGATCACGCAGATTGAGCAGATCTGTGTCAACTACTTTCAGTGATCAGAGTACAGCGATACTCACTGAGTATATGCCAGGAGGCAACCATGTCCACTACAGGGATGAGATTGGTGGTGAAGGGCACTTTCCTTGATAAGAGGGAGTGTTGAGATTTGGGTACCTTGGAAAGTGGTCCCCTTGTGTTTGTGAGCTTCTAAACACGAGGGAAGTACTTTATACCTTGTACTATGTACTTTATGTCTAATTTCACTTTGACTTAGGAGATTTAAGTCAAAAGTGAAATTTTGTCATTTATGCCTAAAATGACTATTAATTCACTTTGTGGGTGAATTAGGAGACTTAAAGTGAAACTATGGAAACTTAAGTAAAGTGGGTTTTTGGGTGAGATTATTTTTGAGTGATCTCAACCATTGATTAGGGATGAGATGAGATGATCTCATCCACCCAATTCTTAGGTTTCCTTATGCATCCTAAAGGAGGACGAAAGAGGCCAAGGAGAGGCCATTCACTCATTTGTTCACTCCAAGAGTTTGAGAGAGAGCAAGAGGATGAGGTTTCAGGCATTGGGAGAGGAAAGCTTGGGCGTCTCCTTGCATGGAGATAGCCAGCAAGCTTAGTGCCCAGTTTATTCAGTGGGGAGCTTCTACATCTGAGGAGGGTGCACTTGAGGAGGAGGGCGCATCAGCAGTGGGGAGGTCTTAGAGAGCTCAGTTTGTAGTGAGTTATGTTTCAGAGGGAGGCTACTCATCAGTATCAGAGTACTGTGGAGGGGTTTCTAAATTAGATCTTCCAGTTGGCATCTGGCTTCATTTTAGTGGTCTTGGCAACATTTCTAAGGGGCGCACCATCCTAGGGCGCTCTTCCTTCTTTTGGACTTGTGTTTCAGCTTGGATCAAGCTATTATTGTATCAGGTTCATCTATATTTTGCACTTGCTATATTCCACCATCTATTCTCCTCATATATAGACATATATTCCAAACTGGTTTTCCCCGGGGGGGTTTTATCCAGGGTCATGTTGACCAAAAATACCTGTGTACAATTTCATGTGTTAGAGTGTAGAACTGCTTTTTTTTCAGCTGTAAATATCTCTAGGTGTGTTACATTTATTTTAGTATGCATGTGCTCACCCTTGGTGACTAAAACTACATGCTAGAGCACCTAAATTGAGAATGTAACCGTAACAAATCAGCAAAAAGTTCTTGAACTGTTGGCTTTCCTAAAACAGCAGCAAAACCTTCATTGACAGTTGGAACTTAGAGCCAACTTAGTTCAAAGACAAACCTAGTTGGCAGCTGGATAAGACCTAGAAAATCTTCAATAAATTCAATCATATGCTGAACTTTGAAGTGCACATCATAATATTGCTGAACTTTGAAGTGCACATCATAGTATTTTAATAACTGATGAGAGTACTCATACTGGCTTTGTTTCTCTGATAATAAAATATCAATTACTTTCGATTGGATCTAGCTCTAGAGGAGAAGTTGTTATCCTCCCCACCCGGGTTCAAATCTCACTTGTGACATGTTCTCTCTTTGTGAGCCGATTGTTGATTGGCGCTGGAGGGTGGGAGATTAGCAGCATGGAAAAAATAAATAAATAAATAAAAATTCCAATTAACATTAGCACAAATATATTTGAAAATTGTCACTACAGTATCCCTACCTCTTTATCTCCTTACAAGACAAACATGTTTAAAATAGAATATTCAGACTCTATGCAACGTACCCAGTACCCTATGTCAACCATTGAAAATACAGGGTACCTCTTGAAAACACAATTTTTCCATTCTATCCTCACTGTCCTGCCATTTTATGGATTAATGCATACAAACAAGATAATGCAAGCACAATTACTCAGTCATAGATACCAATGCAGGTTCATACAAGCATGTAAATAGAACACCATTAGATTCGGCATAATAAAAAATAAGCCATAACACTTATCTCTCTGGAATTAAGCACCAACTGGTTGTAGGCGAGGGACATTCCACCCAACCATAGGCTCTATATTGCCCATACTCTTTCTGGAACAGGGCCACCCCTGAGCTGAGACTATGAGTCCATAAAGACAAATTTACCTATGGTTGGCTCTAGTCCTCTCACACAGACCAATTTTCCCAGAACTGACAAGCTGTAAACTCTCAGAGCAATTTCAATCCACCAACTCTTTTTCCCCTTCAATCTACACAATCCAAAGAATGGGGTCCCCTTCTTTGCCACGTAGTCCCTCGGGCTACCCCACTTCTCTCCAAGGCTCCAGCACAAGCTGGCCAAGAAATCTCTTTGCTAGGGATTCCAAGAATTCTCCACTGTAATGGAGTTTTTCTCACTGGCAATAATTCCTCCTGCACTTGGCATAATTCTCACATAGTATTCATAACAGCCATACTCTTATTATAGGTCCTAATCTGGCATAGGCTCTCCCAGCACCCTCAAGGAAGAATGAAGGGCAAAAATCCCCACAACCAAAAGTCAAGGATTATATTTGCATGCTCCCAACTCACCACGTGTCTTCCCAAGAAGCCCATGTACTTCACTTGGCAATTAATCCCAAGGTTGATATAACTTAGGATAATATAAGAGAAGGCCTTAGGCTTAGGATTAAATTAATATTATATTACTTTGCCCCCCTTTTGAACCCCCTAAGCCCCCTTTCAATCCTCTCTTGTGGAATCATAGCCCTCCATTTATTTCGTCCTTCTTCATCTGCAGCTGGTGATGTATAATTTTTTTATTATTCAATGTACAATTTGCATATTTACATCATTGTTCAGCTCCCGGCTTTCAAAATATACACATTGCTATTTTGGGGATCAAAACTGGGGTGTTGCACTCTAGATGTCCAACCAATGGATTATCAAAATGGATTTCGGCTCATAGAATATCCAACTCTAGATCTCCAACCAATGGATTATCAAATTGGATTTGGGCTCTTGGACTTTAGCTTGCATTTGGTATAAATGACCTTGGAAGAGCCATTACAGAAAACCCTGACGAAAAACAATAATGCAGAAATTGATAAAACCTAAAATCAATCAATATATTGTGTATAATTTTCCAGATTACAAAATCAACATTACAAACTTCTTGCAAACTTCAAACTCTTTACCGGGAAGATTTTGAAATTTGGACCAAAAGATGAAGAATCTGCAGCTCCTAGGAATAAATTCAAGCCATTGGAAACATTTATACTTAATTTTGACACCTCCTACAACTTCCCCTTTCTTAACACATGCTAAATGTTCAATCATAGTTTTTAAAAATCCAAACCCTTGCCAGCACCCATAAACCCAGATAAACTCGTCTCATGCCCATCAACGGAAACCGATCATCTCAAATAATTCCCCAAGAATCTTGTGGCAGCTGAAGAAATGTTTTATTTGCCGAAAGTCTTTTGACAACTTAATTAAGGCAATTCCATCCATTGAAACAAAACTAACTTCACTCTGTCAAGCTGAAAAATAAAAGAGTATGCAACAAATGCCTTCAATCCAAAGCAATTACTGACAGACCTTTCTTGATGGTGAGCTTAGGATGAATCTGACTAACAACAGCCAGGATGAAATAAGTATATATGCTCCAATCAATTGATAAAGTTGTGGAATCTACCACGTCTAAGTAAATAGACAACTGCTCCACGGCATTCCCTTCGGGATATATTAACAGACGCCTGGGCCATCACAAATGCAGTAACAAATCATGCTCTATAAAAAAATTAATAATAAACACCAGCCAAATTCAGTTGAATAAATAGTAAATACCAGCTCAATTGAATTAAATTCAACTGGAAAAACACGTAAATGGCATCATAAAACCTCTTACCAGTTACAACCTCCCACTGTGAAGATCTCGGAGTACTGTTTTTTCTTCAGGCTAGAAAATTTTTCAATCACCCAAGTAAACCTAAATTTGTCGAAGGGGGCAATCACCATAGGCCGAATCTCCATTGCTCGCTGCCTCGCTTTCTCCTACTCACATGATCAAAAGTCCCAAAACTAAACCCATATAAGAAAACCACGCTTTGCGGACAAATTTTACAGACTCAACCCCACAAAAAAGGCTACGGATTATTCGTTACTTGGCATCGCTGGCTGCCAATATGGTGAAGTTCATTCAAATTGGATTCAGAAGTATTTCACACGGATATCATGAAGAATTTTTTTATATTAACGATTACATCCTCCAAAAGTCTCATTAACAGCTCGCCTCCGCAAGTGACAAGTCAGGCCGATAGAATGGATGAGAGGATTGTTCACCATCACCCTCGAATTGGAATTTGACGTTCTGTACATCGTCTTTTCTATTTCAAAAAGTATTTGACAGCTAATCACATTTTTTACACGTCTACAGTTAAGGAATGAAAAACATCAAATCGTTTGTCAATATGGTCAGGGATCTCGTCAAAAGCAAGGAAGGTTTGCTTGCTTCTCAATCTCATCTCATTAAAATCAAATGGCTCGCAGATATACAAATTACTTAAAATCAAATCACTCTCATTTAAAATCAAATGGTGGACATTGGACGCTACCGAATGCCATACGGAATCAAATGGTGGACATAGGATGGTACCGAACGCTGTACGGAAGCAAATGGTGGACATTGGACGGTAACGAATGTTATATTTTTTTCATAGTAAAGTAGTTATTGATTATTGTGATTAATGATTTATATTATTTACTATTCAATTTATATTATTGATTATTGTGATTAATTATTTATATTATTTTTTATTTAATCTATATCAATATTTATTATGGAAGTAGGTTAAAGATTCTACTTATGGTGGACATTGGACCTGAGCGAATGTTGAATAGTAAGCTTCATTAATTTATATATTTTTTTCATAGTAAAGTGGTTATTGATTATTGTGATTAATGATTTATATCATTTTCTATTCAACCTATATTATTGATTATTGTGATTAATGATTTATATCATTTTCTATTCAACCTATATTATTGATTATTGTGATTAATTATTTATATCATTTTTTATTCAACCTATATCAATATTTATTATGGCAGTAGTTTAAAGATTCTACTAAATGAAGATTTTTTGCCCGATTTTTTGCCCGAAATCTGGTGAGAAATTGTTGGACTTGTAGATTTAAGTGATTATTTCTATAGAATCCGAGTGCCCTGGGAGTTTTTCAACATGCTGAATCCATTTCTGCATTTAAAAATAGATTTTGAACAACTAAAAATAGTGATTCGTGTAAATTTATATAATCGGATTCCGATGAAAAAAGTCATTTTGTTGAACAACTAGCCAATGTCTTTATTATTTGTGCGAGTATTTCCCGTTCTTAAATATTAAGATGTATTTATTAATTTATTTGATGATTGGTTAAATTGTTTCACCTCTTATTGTGGTTTACATGTACTTGTGGTTGTCCCACATTCAATCTGTTGAGAGATCAATGTTGTATCTTATCTGCTAAACGTTTTAAGTTCTCTTTTTTTTCTGGGCATATTTACCAATCGATTTGGTTTGAAATCCGATCATAAATTGTTAAAATTGTAGATTTAAGTAGTTGAGGCTACATAATCCAAGCACCTCAAGAATTTTGCAGGAGGTTGAATTCATTGATGAGTTCAAAAATGCAATTTAGACAATAAAAATGGGTGATTTCACCCAGATTTATATTGTCAAATTCCAGTGAAAAATGCCAAAACATATAACGTTTAGACAACACCAATAAAAAATATGAGAATCAATGCAAAGTTTGCCTTGCCTGAAATAAAAACTTATCTATTTGTTGTACGAAATATTTTGAGTGTCTCCTTAGAGCACGAGGTAAATACTTATGCCATGCCTTCCAAATAATTTAAGGTAGGCGCATTATACATTTAATAAGTGCACAAATTTGATTGGTTGTTTTTTCAAAAAAGTTATAACAGATTTTCAATTTGTTACAGTTGATCTCATTGATTGTAGATTTTTTATACCTGCCAAAGGCTAGGTATTTTGTAATTACCTTGGCATCAATCCAACTTTAACTTTTTATTAATCCATGAGTCGTGAATTTTTCGCAAAGGTTAAACATTAGAGTTTAGCTAAAAACTATTTTCAAATATCTTAAAAATATATTTATCTAATGTTTGATTGGTTGAATGTGTGAGCTCAGTTTGATTTGACAATTTTTTATCTTATTATAGGCTGTGCAAGGAAAAAAATTAAAAATAAATAATTATTTTATTGATTTGCGGTGCAGGCTGCAATGAATTCGGGCTTGGTTAATCGTGTTGTGTTAAATTGGTGAATTGACAATGCTAGTGCAGCATTAAGTGATGCATTAAACAGTGGTCGACTTGTTTAGATACTCAGCGCCCTGTTGGTCGGTTTGGAACTCGCAGTCTATCCTTTCCTTCATTGGTTTTGTGCTTTGTTGCAAAGGAAACTTTATTAGAGTTGTCGAACGTAATCCTGAGGATACGGATTATGTTCCCGAGTCAGTTTTGAGATTACAATTTGTACCTCATATTTGACATTCAGATATGAACGTTGTTTATAAACATTGCATTGTGGGTGAGTGTTAAATGTTGGGTTATGCTCGCCATATGGATTACAGAGAGCAATGAATTGGCTTTCGGTAATTTCACAATTAACAATTTTGAGTTATGAAATCTTTAATGTTTAATCTTTGGTTTGCCAAAGTCGCGTAGCGCTAAGCACTCCTGCCATCTGAACAATTAACATGGGCATTGTTGATATGGTTGAAGGATTGTAGGTTGTCATCGTTGTAACTGGGTTAGTCCCTGCTTGTGACATTTGGAGGTATACTTGAAAACCCTTGATGTAATATATCGGGTTGTTTGAGGTAAGGCTCATCGCGAACTGTATTCATTGCATTTTTATGATCAAATGTTGCAAATATTTGATGAGTTGGTGTTCTTTTGGTTTGAACTTTTTTTCATCTGTGATTGATGTGTTTTCGGTTAAAATCCAACAAATTCAAGAGTCAAAATATAGGTTTCAGCAATGGTCGTTTAATTAGATCTTCTTACTGTATCTATGCGACTTAAATTTTTGCAAATGTATGATGAATTGGTCTTCTTTTGGTTCGAATGTTTTTGTTGTTGTGACTCATGCAATTTTTGTTAAAATCCAACAAAATCAGGTGTCAAAATATTGGTTTCAAAGATGGTTGTTTAATTAGATGTTGTTCTTATAATTTATGATACTAGATCCTGTTTTTCCTCTTCTTTTCAGAGAATAGAGATAGTTAGGTGAAATTTTCGCCTCATATATTGGCTTCTCTCATTGAGCCTTGTTGAAGTTGGATTTAGGTCACCGATATTTCATAATGCCTTTTCCCCAAAAAAGAAAAAGGCAAAACATTCGCACATTATCCTACCATGAGTAGTCATGAAGATTAAAGACAATATTCTTGTTTCCCATTTCGGAAGACCCTCGGGAGCTTCACCTCGTCCCCACCAACGTAACCCATTTTTCGACGAAATTGCTCGTCAAAGGTTGTTCGGCTTGTAAAGCGATATTTGGTATCAAATCATTATTCTTCTACGAGATTTGGTATTATATCATTATCCTTCTTAACACTTGAGTTAGTTGGTGTTTTTTTTTACGAAATTTCTTCATTTTTCAAATCCAATTGGGTGAAATAAAAAGTTTAGAGTTTTGAAAGACTTATATTCTAAATTAATTATGAATCCAGTAAATGTTTTGATATATCATTTTACTTCTTTGCCAGCCAGCATATCAATTTAATTCAATTTGTTTTAATTATCGATAAACCAACTATTCTTCAGAGGACCGAGTGCTCGAACCACATGCTTAGAGTATCGAATATTGGCATATCTATTATTTTTATGCTTTGTTTGTTTTATAATTTAACGATATGAGATATCGACTACTTCATACAATAAATTAAATAAAACTATAAAGAAAACAAATGGGACCAAATTTCATCACCATGACATGAATATCGACTATCAGCTCTAACGGAGGAAATAAAACAAACAAAACTTACTATCAATGGTTACTCGATAAAGGAACCAAGACTTGGAACCTTGTCCTCGGTATATGGACCTCCGATGTGGGCCATGTTGCCACATGTATATTGGTTATATCGGGATATCTATGAATTCAAAGAATATTTGCAAGAACCGATATGGAATCCGCAGTCGAAACCTTAACTATATATTTAAAACCTTTATAAAATAAATGAGTTGGAACGGAACATTGAACTGGAACCTTGATATCGAGTACGTATATATCTACAAAAGTTAAGAAATGCAACACTTCATAAAACACCAATATTAGATATTGGGGTTTTTAGTATCGTCGACCTTATATAAACTATAAACATGTACCTAGATCCTCCTCTGGAACTCTGATTGTTTCACACACTCGTCGATTTTTCATTATCTTAAAAATCGGTTTGATTTGACAATTTCTTATCTTATTATGGGTTGCATTGTGGAAAAAAATAAAAATAAAATTATTATACTTGTTGAAGGCTAGGTACATAGTGATGGCCTTGGTGTCAACCCAGCTTTGACTTTTTATTAATCCGTTGAGCAACAATTTTTCCCCAAAGGTTAAACATTAGACTTTATCATAAAAACAATTTTTTAAATTTTTATTATTTGAAAAGTTGATTTATCTGGTGTTTGATTGGTTGAATGTGTGAAATCAATTTGATTTGACATTTTTTTATCTTTGATAATTTTTTGGTCTATGGTGCAGTTTGCAATGAATTCGTGTTTGGTTAATGGTGTTGTATTAAATTTAGGAATTGACAACGCTAGTGCAATGAACCTTCGTGGAAGATGGTACAGTCTGGAAGTATTAAGTTATGCATTAAACAGTCATTGCCTTGTTGGCCGGTTTGGAACCCACAAACTATCCTTCCCTTCATCCATTTTGTTCTTCGTTGCAAAGAAAACTTTATTAGAGTTGTCAAAGGAAAGTTTAGTTAGTTTTTAATTATCGTTGTATTTTCAATATAGTGGTGAACAATTTCGATCCGACAAATCCTGGGGATACGAATTACGTTCACAATGTGGTTTTGACATTACAATTTGCAGCTCATATTTGACATTGAGATATGAATGTTGTTTATAAATATTGCATTGTGGGTGAGTGTTAAATGTTGGGTTATCCTCGCACACTATAACCAATGTAAGCTTGTTTATTTATAGGTATTTAAGGGAATTTTTTTATTTACATTCTAGATTTTAATCTTGTCTTTTTTTCTTTCTTCTAGGTTGTCCAATTCAGAGGCTCCCACAATATTTGCAACTTCGTTCCAATCCCATCCATTAAAGAATGAGTAGATGTCATGAAATGAATCTTTCAAATTCTAGTCAAGACATTCATAGCTAGAGATGTAGTGATCTATTTTATGGATGTTCATCGGATAGGATTTTGTTTGTATGTCACATCCTTTGCACTCATTAATTACATCTTTCACTAACATGCGTCGAATATGTCATTGCCCATCATCAACACTTTTTATCTCTAGTATTTATGTCTCTCCCACCATCAAATCTTCTAATATATGTTTTTTGCAATCGTATTACATTGGGAATTGTCGATGTCATATGATCAAAGAGTATAACCTTGGAATATTTACACCCTTCTACATTTACTTGTGCAAACACAACACTAGTATGGGTTGTCTTTCCTATTCCATGTAACCCAAGCAAGACAATTGCTACTGCATTTGTATCACTTTTCCATTCCAGAAGTTCAATAACTAATTGTGTTAGTTTTTCAATTCCAACTATTTTAACAATATTTAACAAAAATACCAGAAATCCTCGTGCATTGAAAATTTATAAAAATATTTACAATAATACATTTGTCACGATGTATCATAAATTACCTTACCTGCATATTTTGGATATCATCGTTGTAGTGGTTTTGATATGATTGCATCGCAAATGCGTATAGATATTTCGTGATCAATAAGGTGATACTCTTTTATGAGTTCCTCATAAAAATAATGCAGTTTTCTTTTGTCCGTGGATATTGAGAAAAACCTGTCATTCGTAAAATTACATGGGAAACTATATTTTTACCCATATACTTGGTAAATACTTGGTAAAAGGTTTGTGACTTGACTACAATTGGGTTTGCTTAAATTGTAGGTCATATTTTTAGCTAGCTAAGCTACCTAACATAAATAAAAGTTTGTTTTGTCTGCTACGATTGGTCCAACTGACACACCATTATCAATACCATATGGGTTTTAGAATCGCTGGTAGTGATCCTCCAATTGATCTCGGCTATAAATCCCCCTTGTACGTTGAGGACTCTTTACTTTAAAGTAACATAGATGATATTTTAAAATTATTTGAACAAGACAGGGACGCTTCCGCAATATACACGTATATTAAATTTTGTTAAGGTTAGAAAAATGTAGCATCGATGCTCACCTAGAAAATTTTGAAGAGACCATTTGAGTGCAACACGCTACATACACTTATAATATCAGTTTGCTTAAGATGTTTGGCGAATGCAAGCATTTCGCTCAACATAGATAGATGTTATGTTTTATTGGAAGAGGTAGTTTTGAATCTCTCCAATATATTTGCAACTACGAGAGAACTTGCAGTAATCAAATGTGACGGTCCTGTATCGCTGACCAAATCGCCAACAATTTCCTTCCTGTCGCTCGGAGCAACAACTTTTACTTGAACACCAAAATCGTATTCAAAAAAATATATATATATAAACGATTTGGATTTGGATTTTCTCATATGGAACATTTACTTGAGTAGGATAAATCCATTACACGTTTTTCACAATTTTTTGATCTACTTATTTTTTTTTAAATTGGATCCATTCTTTTTTAAAAATTGGAACTCTTGCATATAACCATTCGATCAGGTAGAGAGTTAATAATATTAGTCTATCTAACTACATTTGAATAAAAAAATAATTAATAATAGTAGAATTATGAAGGTTTAATAAAAGACATTTATCCCCTCGTAGAGTAATTCCTTTAATTTGAAGAGGCCTCATGAACTGTGGGGTCAGTAAGCTTGGGCAACATTGGTTCTTGCAACGTTTTTGCCATCTTCAAAAGAGAAATAAAAAATCATTATGTTAGATAACATAGTTACCAACTTAACAAGAACTCTATAGAGTTCTCATTTTTGGGGGGGTCCAATTTTTTACCTTGTTTTTAAAAATCGTACTACCAGTAGCACCCCCCCTTTGTTTTTAGGTGGTTTTCGATATTTTAAATTTCTCGATCCACAATGTTTCCACATTATTTTTTTAAATGCTTATTTTTCATCTATTTTCAATTTTTTCTAAAAAAAAAAATTATTCAACAGTGTTTTTAGTCATTTTTTCATGCTTCTTTCAATCTTAAAAATATTTTTTACCATTTACTTTTTTGAAGTTACGATTTTTCATATAATTTTGTCTCCTTAATTAATTTATTGTTCCATACTTTTTAAATAT
>ML795257.1:60256-76085 GCA_009831015.1 Picea engelmannii
AATAGGCCTTTCACATTATAATAAACTAAAAAACACAACATTGAATATAAAAACTAATTTAAAAAAAATAAAATAAAATTGACCCATGGACTTATTGCGCTTATGCTAGGACTGTGGACTGTGACTTGGCCGTGGGGGTCCAGCCCTGTGGTCAAGCCATGGGCGTGCCCACGGCTTGGCCACAGGGCTGATCGGGCTAGGGCGATGTTGGGCATCGCCTTAGTCCCCCCGCAGCTAAGGCACGAACATTGACCAGTGACCACCATGGGCCAAAACTAATAAAATTTTAGTAAAAAAAAATTAAAAACTACACCTAAATTTGATTTTTTTTTCATTCTTTTTTTTTTTTCAAAAAATCTTAAGGATTTTGTTAAGATTTTTTGAAAAAGTTGGGTATTTTTTAGAAAAAAGTAGAAAACATCTAAACAAATTTAAGGTTTTTTAATTTTCGCATGAAAAAATATTATGTGATTCAAAGACAATCTTAACTAACCTCTGAAATGTTAGATTCTCCTTGGATGTCTTCTCAATGTTTCTGCCTTGTAGCTTGCTCCAAATCCTTAACAAATACTTCCCAAGATATAACACAATATAAAAAGATAAAACAAGACTATGTATATATAACACAGATGATATAAATTACTGTTAGTATAACGAATGTGGGATAAATAAAAATTAGGTATATTGTCTACATATATACCTAAAATTATATGGATCATCAATATGTTTAATAAATGTGGGATAAATAAATAAACATGATAAATATTGTATTTCTGAGACATCAACAAATTGTTCACATACCTCTTATGTTGGGATTAGGAAATTCCATAGGAATGTTTGTAATGCAAATGAGGCATCACATTTTTCGGCTAGTCATAATTTTGATCATAGTGCAAGCAATTTTATTCAACATGTTCCTCATGAAAGTCCTAAATCAGAGGACTTTGAAGGCACCGATGATGCAGAGGAGGAATATGATGGTGATAAATCTAGTCAACAATTTAATAATAATGAAAATAATCAAAATGTAGGTCAAAGTGGAGACTATGATCAATGTTTAAATGATTGGGATGAAAATTTTCCTCCAAGTAAGGAGTTTCAAGGTATCAATGAAGATTTCCAAGGCACCAATGAAAATGATGGAGAAATTCCCTCAAATGAAAATTTTATAATCAATGAAGATGATTATGACAATGGTGGACACTTTTTCCCGAGCGGGAAATTTAAAGACAACAATGTTGGTGATTATGAATTTCCTCCAAGTGAGGATTTTGAAGGTACTGATGAAGAGTTTCCTCCAAGTGAGGATTTCCAAGGCACGAATGAGGATGAAGAAGAATTTTCCCCAAGTGGGGATTTTAAAAGTAATGATGACGATTATGGCAATGTTGAACAATCTTTCTCGAATGAGGAATTTAAAAGAAGCAATGTTGGTGCTGATGATTTCCCTCCAAGTGAGGATTTTCAATGTACCGATGAAGATAATGAAGATTTTCCTCTAAGTGAGGATTTTCAAGCCAGTAATGAGGATGATGAAGAATATCTCTCAAGTGACGATTTTCAAAATAGTGAAGATGATTACATCATTGGTGGTCACTCTTTCCCGAGTGATAAATTAAAAAGCAACAATGTTGATGTTGATTTTTCTCCAAGTGAGGATTTTTAAGATACTGATGAAGGTTTTCAAGGCACTAAGCAAGGTGGTGAGAATTTTCACTCAAGTGGGGATTTTGAAAGCAATGAAGATGATTATGTCAATGGTGGACACAATGTTGATGATGATTTTCCTCCAAATGATTATGTTGATGATGATTTTCTCAATCATTCAGCTGCAACAAATGAGGGTGATCGACATTCTCTAGTTCAGTCTCCTGGAAATGTTTTTCTTGATACTCCTTGTGGTGATAAGGAAAATCCTTCTAGTGATGATGATGAAATAGTGGAGACACTGCAAAAAAACAATGTGTCTAGGACCAGGATTAGATCTTTTTATATCGATCCAAATCATTCTAGTTATACAAGGTATAGGAAAGAATTTCTCACTAAATCAATTTCCATAAGTGAATTGATTTCAAGTGAATGTTGTTAAAAGAATTGTTTGAAAAGCATGGACTACGTGTATGCCTTGAATAAAAGTAAGACATATTTGTCAATGAATAAGAGCATGCAAAATTCATATTTGATGGGGTGCATGATATCCACCAATACATGATATGATTATCGCATTGAGAATATTTTACTTTGCAGAAAGGCTTTAAAAAAAAATCACTCAACTGGTAATCTTTGTCTATCAAGAATCCAAACAAGGTTGGAAAAATATCCATCATTTTATTTAAAGGTACATCATGGACGAGAGAGTGGGCCATTCACAAACACTACATTGTCATGGATGCATGATTTCTTTTCCAAACATGGAGAGTGTATGCCAGATAGAGACACAATACATATTCCAGATAATTTTTCAAGGAGGGAAATCTGCAACTTGTACAAAGGATATGCTAAAGGTGTTGAAGGAAATGGTAATTTTATTACATATGCATATTTTACAAGAATATGGAAGAAAAAATTCAACAATGTTTGTATTCCTAAGACGTCAAGGATGGAGATTTGTAGTATATGTACTACTTTTAAATCAAGGAGAGATAAATCTTAAGGGGTAGAAAGAGGTATGTATTTACTATTTTTTTTTTTTTAATTGAATATTTATCAACTATGGAAACATACAATCAATATTTTCATTTTATGTCATGTGCATATTCCATAGTCAAAGAACTTTAAGAACATCAGAATCAACAATCAAGTGAAAGACAAAAGTTGTACAAACATCAGAAGAAGTGTTATGATGCTCCAAACAAATATTTAGGTATGATAATTGATGGCATGAACAAGAAGAAAACACTTCTACCACATTTTGTTCATACACCCAAAAATTTATAGGATGATAATTTCATTCAGTTTCACTTGGTTGGTTGTATGGTTTTCAATGGAAAAATGTGTCCAAGGGTTTACTTCACGACTCCAAATATTCATAATGATGCAAATCTGACCATCACCATAATTCATCATGTGCTCACTCACTAGTCTAGAAATCTTCCTCAAGTTCTCTATCTACAGTTGGAAAACACTAGTCGTGAAAATAAAAATCAAATTGTGTTTGGATATCTAAGCATGCTTGTTGAAATGAGAATCTTTCAAAAGGTGAAAGTTGGTTTCCTTCTTGTTGGACACACTCATGATCACATTGATCAAATGTTCAATCGTTTTTTAGTAATATTGAAGAGGGAAAATGTTGGAAGTCTACCATCATTGATTGAATGTATCAAGAAAGCATACATTCCAGAGCCTGTTTTTCATATATTAGAAGAAACTGTTGACATGCAAAGATTTATTCAGGGATCGCATCATGAAGAAAAATGTATTGAGCAACTTAATGACATTTGCTTCCAACATCAATTTTGTTTCAAAAAAATTGATGGGAAAACACTTATATGGGAAAAGCAGTATTCAACTACTACAGAATGGGGGCCTTCATCAGGTTTATCATTTTTTAAGTTCATTCCAAATCGTCCTATTTTTGCATCAAAGTTATTATTTTTACAATCAGTTGTTGAAATCCATAATGGATGGAGGCGTAATAGAGATGTAGATTATTATGAATGCCTGGAAGAAATTAAAAAGTCCATTAAGGATACGTATGAGTACTTTGATGTTGTTTATTATGTTTGGTGGGAGTCTTTTTTCAATAGTCAAAGTGACATAATTTCAAGCTCGACAAATGAAGATACAATGTTGAGGACTCCATTTCATTGGCCACAAAATATGCCAAACGAATCTGAATAAACAAACATTGTTGAAGTTCAACAAGAATCTCAAGGTGCTATTGAGTTTACACAAGCAGAGGAAAGAGAAATGTATATTGGTTCGCGAAGGTCACATGCACAATGTGAAGCCATGGAAGACCTTTACAGGGGTTTAGTACAAGATATTAAGGAGGGTAGCATGATTGTAGTTTTAGCGACTGGAGATCCACATGGTTATCCATGCTGAATAGGAAAGGTTATAAAGATTGAGAAACACAATGATGGTGTTATTGCAATTGAAGTGCATTGGTATGCAACAAGTACACACCCATTCAATGGTGTGTACAAGTCAGAGATGGTGGTTGAGAAACATGTCGATAGAAAGAGAAAAAGAAAGGGTCAAAATACAACTCGTCGTTGCACTGACCTCTTAAAATTAGATGATGTTGGCATACTTGTTTATGACTTCAATTTGACAAAGAGAGGAACTCTTTGCTCCAAGACAATATAGATTATCAAGAGGTTGTTGCCACAAGAAATAAATTCAAGATGGGAGTCTGTTGAACCTAGTCGTAGATCTAAAAGGCATTTGACATCTGAAATGTTGGGAATGCATGTAGACTCAGATGGTGCATTCATTGAAAATAGAGAAGAGTATGGATCATCTTCATCTTCATCCAAACATTCATCTGAAGACAATGTAGACTTTGATGGTATTTCAGAAACCATAAGTCAATCTGAATAAGTGTATGAAACATTTTATGCATTTTTTATCCATATGATGTTTGTATGGTAACTAGAAATGAGCATTGAACTTACATATGATCTTACATGAAGTTATGAATCTTTTGTTATGTTTTATGAATGATATGTTTTTTATGATGGATAATATAATAAAATTTCTTAGCTCATATGTTTTGAATATGGACAATATAACAATACTTTTAAGAAATTATTTATGTTTCATTCAATGTAACTTGTATTTACTTTTTTATTATTATAAGTAAAAAAATTATTAAAAAGTGACGTTTAATTTTTAAAGTATATTGTGATATTTTCATGGCATTATGTATTACCTTGTGCTTTGCGTGATAATAAGATTTAAAAAGTGAACATTTAAGGGTTGATTTTATGATTTTGTTTACAGTAATGATGAGTTCTTTTACCACATTATAAAAATGTGTCATTTTCATACCCCAATTTTAGAATGGGTGCTACCGGTAGCAGTTCTTTTCAATTTGATGGTTGATTTTGAGGTTTTGGTTTTAATGGTACCAATTGATAAAAATACGATTTCAAATGATATCAAAATTTAACGTTTTGAAGAGAAAAAAAAAATCAAAAACATCTTTTTTTTAGGTGTTGATTCTAAGGTTTTTCTGAGCTACTATCTGAATTTTGATAGCCATGTCTGAAAAATGTTGTAATTTTGACCCCGTTTAAAAAAATGGTGCTACTGGTAGCACCACTTTTTGATTTGGGGGTTGATTTTGATGTTTTTTTATGAAAAAATATGGGTTTTTTGGGCCAGATTTCTCGTTTTGGGGTCATAGTTCTCATTAAGTCGATAACTATGTTAGATGTGGTTTTCATTGTTTAGTCTCTACTATAAATAATAATAATAATAATAATAATACAATTATCTTCGTCAACTCTCAATGCATTGTCTGATCTGCAATGCAGATCTGAAAAACACATACAACAGGGTAGTGTGCAACATCAAACAAAAATAGAGATAATGTTAACAGAAGAAAAAAGCAGAGAGCATACAAAATGAAAGACAAGTTTGAATAGAAACTACCATCGATTCCATTAAGTGAGAGAGGAACGTCCTCTATAATCAAGGCGACTTTTTCCTTCTCGTTATTAGTTGTTTACAATGGAAGTTGTTGAAGCGTACTAAAGGCTTGCAATAGAAAATCACGGAAAGGAACTAAATGACTATAATGGAAATAGTTGAAGTAAACTAAAGGCTTACAACATAAATTGTTGAAGAGAACTACATGACTATAATATAAATATCTAAAGCGAACTGCCACACTAATTATGGAGTGCCCCCTCATCTCGAGTGGCCAAAGAAGTGGTGCGCACTTCATGGTGGCCCAATTCCTCCATGTTTAGATCCAGAAGCGTCCCTGCTTCCCCCAACAAATGAGGGAAATTGCGCTTCAATGTTGTTGTAGACATCGATTTGGCCTGATCTGGTGTCTGTCCCTTTCAACCCACATGATATGAAAGATATCATTGATGGCGAGTTATTCTGGCCTTGGAGTCAAGAATTTTATCAACAAGCAGAGGTGGCTGAACATTTGGAATGTTATCCACGTGATGTTAAATTGTTATTGTTTCTTCAAGGAGAGGTGGATCAAACAGCTTGAGATTGTTAGCATTAAGCACATTGTGGATGTCAAGCTGTGCAGGCAAGTCCAGGCGATATGCATTCTCTCCAATGCATTCCAAAACTGTGTAGGCTCCATGTCTGAGTGGATGCAATGTATGATGTTTCCCTTTGAAGCATGGCCTGTCCAGTAAGAGCCACACACGATATCATAGCTAAAAGAACAATGGTGTGCATTGCTTATCATGCCTCTGTAAGGAAGTTGCTTGTTGAGTATGGCATTGATCCAACATGTGGATAAAACATTGAGCTGACTGTTGTTCCTATTGTTGATGTGCAGAGCCAGAAGGAGCAACAGTCTCTGAATGATATGCCATCGAATGTCCTCCCTGTTTAAGTACAACTCCACTGGCGAACTCAAATGCATCCTTCTCAACCTTAAAAGGATGATGCCTATCTGAAAAACATAGAACCTTTGTAGAGCATGATGTGGTATGAAGTTGAGAGAAGTGGTGCTCAACCTTTCCCAAAAAACTCTCGAGGCCATTATGCCAAAATATATACTTGAGATGGATCTGATTGACTCCATGTTGTGTCTAGTACGAGTCACACATGCAGAATTAATGTGTGTCCACAATAGGATTTCTTCACTTAAAGTGTATGTTCCCATAGTAGCTCGAGGATGTTGCGGACGCACTGAAGATGTTTTGCCCAGGAATTACTAAATACTAAGATATCATCAAGATAAATGACCACACACTTACCCAAATGACTTACTGCATTCCTATAAACTTTATGGTAGTCAGTTGTCAAATCCATCTGTGTGAATGAATAATCCCCTTGTAAGTGGTCCAACAAGTCCTCAATTTGGGGCATGGGGTAGTGGTTTGTAACAGTAGATTTATGAAGGTCACAATAGGTGGTCACTAGGCACCATTCCGAATCATCCTTGTTTGGGATAATAAAGGAGGGGGACATACATGGTGGCAATGAAGGTGGAATATGGCATGAATTCAAAAAATGACCAATTGAGCATTCCATCTCAGTAGCCTATCAGGGAGTGATGTCATGGGATGGGGTGTTGGGTAAAGAAGCACCAAGAAATAGATCAAGTGCGTGCTCAATAGAGAGAGATGTGCGCAGTCCCGTGGATTGGGTGAAGACGTCTGCAAATTCTTAGAGAGGGGGAGCCATGGCAAGAGGCACATGATTATTTGAATTGTCTGGGTTAATGGGGTGAACTAAGCACAAAGAGACACATTGGTTCAAACCGACTTGATTAAGGGATGCTTGGTTGGTAATAGGTCGAGTGGATTTAAGAGAAGAAGAAGTAAGAACATGGGTGCACCCTTCATGTTGCAAGTGAAATTGATGAGATTTAGCATGATAGACAGTGTGTCGGGCCTATTGGTAAGGAAGGACAAGCAACAAATCGACACAATCAAGAGGAGAGACATCACACACCACAGTATCCTGAAATGGGCCAATAGAAAATGTCACTCCATAAAACTGGGATACAGTGAGACGAGGGCCTTCCTTTTGTACCTATTCGAGATGGTATGGGGTCGAGTGCAGAGTGGCGGGGAGGTTAAGGCGTTGAACCAAGTTCTGGGTCACGAGTTTCTTTTAGCTTCCGTTGTCCAAGATGAAAGTAGTCAAGTCATGTTTAATCTGACAATTATGTGTAAACATGGGTACATTATAGATGTGGGATTCATTAGTGGTCATTAGGATCATAGAGGGGTCAACTTTGGTAGGATTATCGAGAGAGACTACTTCAGGATGGTAGGGGAATCTGGTTGAGTGACCTTTGCAAATAAAGTCTTGTTGGTGTGAGTGTTATTAAGTTCTCGACAGTCTGCAGATGCATGAGAGTTGGTATTATGAAAGGTACACCAGGGCACATTTCTGAATGTGGATGGGGAAATAGGGGAAACAGGGGAATGCCCAATATGTGAAGGACTAATAGTATAAGGATCAGATGAGGTTGGAGGAGAGCGGGTTTGAGGAGCCACTTTACATTCCACGACCAAGGCCCAAAGAAAGGCTTTTTCCAAGGAAGGAATTTCAAATAAATCAACTTCACGACGGAAAATCATCAACAGACCATAATTAAATTGACAATGAGTACCTCTTCCGGATTGGAAATGTGCACTTGTATACACAATTTATAGAATACATTGATGTATCTTTGGACTGACTGGGTGGAGAATTTTCAGAGCTTCAACCATTTAGTGAGTAGGTTCTGGTGATATCCTAGGCTATAGAAGCAGTCATGTAAGGCCTAACAAAATCCTTCCTAGGAATTGAGGTGTGCCTGCATTGGAGTTGCTAGCTCACTTATCTCTATGACCAACGAATAATTCTCAAGTTGCATATCCAACCAAGCTTATGCAATTCCCTCCAACTGTAGGTTGGCGATCTGAAGTTTCATGTCCTCTTCCATCTCAAGAAATGTAGGTGGAGAGACTGTGGATCCAAGAATCAACAACCTTGCCATTCATTTGGCCCAAAAACTTGGGCAATTGAAAATGCGTATTGAGTTGCATGGGTGTTGGAGCTCATCATTATAACAAAAGGATTAACTCATGAAGAGCAAGAGATAAATATTGAATTGGGCTAGACACATTGGACGTTGAGTCCTAGGTGGCATGGTTTTCATCCACCAACTGGTGCAGGTTGAAGAGACACCTCCTCGATGTTACGCACACAGTCATAAAGTTGTGGGGCACACTAAAACTTGGTAATGAGAGTGCACTAAAATGTTGAGAAGAGGTCACACTGAGAACTCTGAGTAGAGGATACACTAAAACTCTGATCATAAAGCACACTAGAAAACCCAGAGAAGGGCGCACTAAGACCCTATGAAGAGGGCACACTGGAGAATCCCCGAGAAGGGCATACGACGAACCTGTGAAGAAGGTGCACTGGAAATCCCTGAGAAGGGTGCACTGGAAAATCCCTGAGAAGGGCGTACAGGAAAACCCTGAGAAGTGTGGTAGAGCAATGTTGAGTAGGGTGTATGGAACCCCTGTGACAAGTGTTGCAAGCTAAGACACGAACACACATTAAAAAAAATGAACTAGTGGATGACTTCCCATCGAATTTGATGTCGAGTCGAAGCATGTCAAGATCCTAGCTCTGATACCAATGGAAGTTGCTGAAGCAAACTAAAGGCTTGTAGCAGAAAATCACAGAAAGGAACTAAATGATTATAATGGAAATAATTGAAGTAAACTGAAGGCTTGTAGCATAAATTGTTGAAGCGAACTACATGACTACAATAGAAATATATGAAGCGAATTTCCACACTAATTATGGAGCGCCCCCCTCATCCTGAGTGGCCAAGGAAGTGGTGCACACTTCCTAGTGGCCCATTGTCACAACTCTCAATGTGAGGAGAATTTAAAATAAATTTCCAATGTATATATTAATGATTCATGTAAAGTGATTATAAAGGTGGTTAACATTAGAGTAGAAATGACTTTATCTTGGTTTTAATGACTATTGGATCTATTTTAGTTAATTACTACATGAATATGGGTGTACATCTTTTATTCAAACGTCAAGTTTATTTCTCTATTTTTTATTATTTTACCTGAAGTAATTATATTCCCACATAGAATAAGAAAAATGTGCTTCTGCACAAGGAATTTTAATTATGTAGTGATACATATACATATTACCACTTCTAATATATATATATATATATATATTACATGAACATGTACAAAAAGAATGATATATATGTATAGGTAAATAATTAATTATTAATATATATGAACACTTTGTGAAGGTTTAATAGTGTTTGGAATGTTTGAATTGTTTTTATATTTTTATAATAATAAGAACAATAATATGTTAGGCGGTTGATTCTTTATATATATAAAAAATTTACTTCTATATTGCAACTAGTATGTGTGTCACTTATTGACAATATTTTGGTTTTCTTGACGGACAATTTTTGTGTCTACCATGGAAACATTGAGATGTTGCAATTTTGGCTTGTTACAGAAAGATTCGACATCCAGTGTAAAGGTGTTGGCAATCTTCCAAGCAAATTCATTCATTACAAAAAAGAAAATTTTTTTGCAGTATCTAATACATAAAGGTACATATATTTTTAAGCATGTTTTATATAGCAATTGCATTCCTATGGTTTAATGTAGAATATCCTTGATCTCTTTTTTTTTTTTTTTTTCCTTTTTGCGTCTATATCATATTACTAAATATACTTGTAGACTAGTTGTAGGCATATTGCAATTACAACTTATATAATTTCAAACAAAAGACAAAGCACTATGAAATTTTATATGGAGTATATTAGTGGTCCAAGAAAACGACATAAAATGGATACAGAAATTCCATAGTTAATGATAGAAATTGATAATGTTCTAGAAAACTATGGCTTGTTTCACTTAGAAAACTTTTCATATGTTGAAGGAGATTGTGTGTTTAATGCATTAGAGGTGCTACTTCATTTTAGATACACGTCAACAAAAATTAGAGAGGGTACAATAAAATACTTTAGGACATACTTGCAAAACCAAGATACAGAGGTAATTGCATCTTATCAACTCGAGCTAAATAGGTCTTCATTGATAGAAATGCATAATATTAGTGACCCAGAAGAATATTTGAATAGGATGTCCAGATCACCATCAATTGAGATAACAATAGACAATAGAGGTCCATGGGACAACATTTTTTGTATACATTGGGCATGTTGAAATTTGGTAGTTTGGAGGTACTTCTGCATTGGCAACGCTCAACATGCGGAAGTGACCAAGCAAATTTTCTCCTAGTGACTTTATAATATGTTTTTATAAAGTAATTTTATAAAGTTGGGTCTTTTAATTTTTTAATGTAAAATTGACCTTATGATGTTATGGGTCACTTTAATGACTTAAGTGACCTTGGTGAATGATTAAGTCGTGACTGTTGATCTCATAAGGGCAAGATCTAATATTGACCATCAATCTCATTGGAAGACCAAGGGTTAGGGCAGTTACATTTCAAATTCATTGAAAGGAAGCTCATTAGGAGAAGGAGGGCACACTTTTGAGGAGAGGTTGAGGGAAGGTGAAGGGGCACACATCCCAAGAGGGTTTCTTTGCTTGGAGGGAAAGAGTTTCAACAACCAGAAGGTGGCATGCATCCCTAGGAGAAATGGCATGCACTTCTAGATAGGTTCAACATTAGTGGAGGCCGTATAGTACGGATTGGAGGATGACGTACAACATTTTTATGTTGGCTTTGCAGCTACAGCTAGCACATAAATTTGTGTTGTGTATTGGCATAGATTTCTTGGTGTTTGAATGCTGCTGATAAATCCGTAAAGTGAGGTACAGATTTGTACCTTTTTCTGGGCACGAAAACCAAGAAATATATCTATTGTTCGTGACTGTATAGTCCATACAGGTTGTACCGAAAGTCAGTTTTTTTCATTTTAGACTATGTTGCTAAGGATATATATGTTGTTTTTGCTTAGATAGGGTGAAAGTACAGATTATTAATGTTGATTGTAAGATGTTGTTGTACTCAGAATTTTTCCTTAAGCTAAATAAAGAAACTTTCTCCTCAAATCTGTCTTATTTTCGGTGTGTTTCTTCAAGTGCTTATGCACATATTTTTGTGCCAAATAAGGGCTATTGTCTGTTGTTCATAAATGATTTTTGTTGTTCTTTTATTTCATAACTTGTCTATGAGTATTTATGTACATAAATAACAGTTGTATGGCTGTTGTATCTTTATAGGAGACTGAAATCTAATGTAGACTAAGTGTATGCTGAACTAAAATGTATTTTCAACATGGTATCAGAGCAGGTGCTCTGAAGTTCAGTGGGCAGCTTTGGCACTTGGGACAACAAGTGATTTGCTGAAGCATTAGCTTGAAGAAAGGCAGAAAAGGTTCTTTGTCAGGAGGAAAAAGATGACTTCCAGCATCAAATTTGAAGATAGGTTGGAGGGGATGTCCAACTACATGCAGTGGAAGGTTAGAATTAGCATTGTTCTCAAGGAGAACAAATTATGGTTGCTTGCAAACACCATCGCGCCTATACCTGCTTCAGATCCCATAACTCTTGATGTTCATGAGGTGAAGGAAGCCAAGACTCGGATAATTATCTTGGACGGGGTCAAAGACCATCTTATTCACACTTGGCTGAGAAGAAGACATCCAAAGAAATGTGGGATGCACTAAATTTTTTTTATGAGGCAAAGAACGAGAACCAGAAAATGACTCTCTGGGACAAGCTCCATGGTGCTATGATGGCCAAAGGAGAGAGTGTGGCCACCTACCTCACCCGGGTTTCACAGGTGAAGGATGAGTTGGTAGTTGTTGGAGAATTCATTTCTGACTCAGAGTTGGTGTGAATAGCCCTCAAAGGATTCACCAAGGAGTGGGAAGTTTTTGTGAAGTGTGTGGTGGGGAGAGAGAATCTCCCTGACTGGAGTAGATTGTGGGATGATTTTACGTAGGAGGAGATATGGGAGGGGTCTCAGGAAAAGGCATTAGATGGTGTAGATGATAAGAACGTTGCTCTTGTGGTAAAGGGAAATGAGAATAAGAAGGACATGAGCAAGGTGAGATGCTTTACATGTCACAAGACTGGCCGCTATGCTAGTCAATGTACGAACAAGAAGAAGAAGAAGCCGGAACCAGAGGTGTCAACTTCAACAGAGGTTGTAGAGTTTGCTGAGAGATATGAGAAGGAGTTCACTCTCATGACTGGTCCCGTGGGAAATGCATGCCTAACATTCGAGGACATTGAGTCGTGGTATGTGGACAATGGAGCTTCTCGACACATGACTTGGTTGAGGTCAGTTTTCCTCGATGTTACAGAGATAGAATCAGAATGCAAAGTGAATAGTGGAGTCGGCCCTCAACTTGCAGTAAAGGGGGTTGGAAGGGTGAGATTCCAACTAGAGTCAGGAGGTTTTCTAGAGGTTGTCGAGGTATTATATATTCCAGATTTGATAGTTAATTTTCTCTCGGTGTCAGCTTTGGATGAGAGTGGATTTGGAGTTGTCTTCTACGGTGGACATGTGTTTTTATATCCTATGGGAGCAACTGATGACACAAAAATGATGCTTGGTGTCAGGTATGATGGCCTGTATAGGTTGTTGGGTCGACCTATGTTGGGATCCGGTGGATTTTTGGACTCAGATTTTGTTTAAGAGAGTTAACAGGTAGCACGGGAGAGAGATTTGATACCGAGGACTCAATCTTCTTTCGGGACTCTCAAAGGACTCAACAGGCATGAGTCGACACATATGGATGCTCAGGAGAGTGTGTAGTCTCCTAGGATCATGTCTTTAGTTCGTGGTACAACAAAGGTAGCAACATAGGCTTCCAGTGTTGTGGGAGTAGTTGCTTCCTGTTCAAAGGGAGCAGAGACTTCTAGTACAGAGGGAGCAGTTATGGTAGCTAATGAGATGGAGATAGATTCTGGTGGTGATACCAGAAGCACCTCTCTCACTAAGAGGGAGTATTGACATTTGGTATCTTGGAGGTACTTCTGCATTGGCAGTGCTCAGCATGAGGAAGTGACCACGCAAATTTTCTCCTAGTGACTTTATAATATGTTTTTATAAAGTAACTTTATAAAGTGATTTTATAAAGTTGGGTCTTTTAATTTTTTAATGTAAAAGTGACTTTATGATGTTATGGGTCACTTTAATGACTTAAGTGATCTCAACGAAGGATCAAGTTGTGACAGTTGATCTCATGAGGGTAAGATCTAATATTGACCGTCAATCTCGTTGGAAGACCAAGGGTTAGGGCAGTTACATTTAAAATTCATTAAAAGGCAACTCATTAGTAGAAGGAGGGTGCACTTTTGAGGAAAGGTTGAGGGAAGGTGAAGGGGCACACATCCCAAGAGGGTTTCTTTGCTTGGAGGGAAAGAGTTTCAACAACCAGAAGTTGGCACGCATCCCTAGGAGGATTGGCATGCACTTCTAGACAGGTTCAACATTAGTGGAGGCCGTACAATACAGATTGGAGGAGGTCGTACAGTACAGATTGGAGGAGGCCGTACAACATTTTTATGCTGGCTTTGCAGCTACAACTAGCACATAAATTTCTATTGTGTATTGGCACAGATTTCTATGTGTTTTACTACTACTGATAAATCCATACAATGAGGTATAGATTTGTACCATTTTCTGGGCACGAAAACCAAGAAATATATCTATTATTAGTGACTGTGTAGTCCGTACATGTTGTACTAGAAGTCAGTTTTTTTGATTTCAGACTATGTTGCTAAGGATATATATGTTGTTTTTGCTCAGATAGGGCGAAAGTACATAGTATTAATGTTGATTGTAAGCCGTTGTTGTACTCAAAATTTTTCCTTAAGCTGAATAAAGAAATTTTCTCCGAAATATGTCTTATTTTCTGTGTGTTTCTTCAAGTTCTTATGCACAGATTTTTGTGCCAAGTGAGGGTTATTGTCTGTTGTTCATAAATTATTTCCACTGGTATTTTATTTCAAAACTTGTCTATGAGTGTTTATGTCCATAAAGAACAATTGTATGGCTGTTGTATCTTTATAGGAGACTGAAATCTAATATAGACTAAGTGTATGCTGAACTAAAATGTATTTTCAACAGGGCATCGAATTAGCTAATAATGCCAATAAGAGTTTGGTCAAAAAATCTAATGAAAATATACTTGCATTTCAATTTGAACTTGTCTACAAACACTTATGACATATTGTTTCAAGATGAAAATCCACTTGATGGACATCTCTAGCCACTATTGTGCAAAAAAACTATTAACAGTTCTCCTACTCTTAAAGGAAACAAAGTAAATGAAGTACATGTGTTTGAAAGTACATATGGTGAGAGTTCTTTTGAGACACTATGCCAGTTACAAAATAATGAATATGGTGTATCTTGTTTACGACGAATAATTTCACAAAATATTTGTAATGCAATAATGCAAAATGATGCCTTTGTAATTAGATGCATTCACCAATATATTAGCGATGATATAGTTAAAAAAAAATACCAAAAAATTGAAAATTGGCAAGGGTACATGATACAATTAACATTGCCTTATAAAGAAGGGTATATTGATGGCATGTTGTTTGTCTATGAATGGCTGGCTAGAATATTAAATATCAATATCCATTTATGGTCTATTGAAATAGGGAATATCAAAGCTTTGATAATTTCTTCTAAAAAAGGAGCAAAAGTATTTGATATAGTCGAAGTACAAAAAATTGAAACACATATAGTATATGAACCATTGAAAAATGTGCAAATTCTTATGAACATAGTTTCCAAACTAGTTCCTGCAAGAAATAAAATTCAACCAAGTCTATCTTTACACAAAGTGAAAAATCTACTTAGAAAAGTAAGTCTTTGCAACAATAATTAAAGTATAGACTTGACGAAGACATAAGTGGCCATAGTAGGTTTTCTAGATGTAAAGCTGGGTAAATAACTGATCAGCAGGCACATACTACACATCCTCTTCCTCCTCATTCTCGACAACTCTCTAATGACATTTTGCACCAACGACATGAACTTCTCTGCACTTTCTCCTCTATATGAACTTGACTTTCACCCCATGCTGGTCGAAAAACTGCCACTTATGAAAGAAAAACTTTCTAGTACCATTGTGCGACTGTAATACTCTTGTAAAGAGCACAAATTATATATATATATATATATATATATA
>ML795257.1:84327-100839 GCA_009831015.1 Picea engelmannii
ATCCTAAAGGGAAATCAACTTACTAGGGCACCATGTCACCCTTCCAAGTATGAACGAGGCAAAGAGCATAATTTCCAAGCAAACATCATGAAATGAAGAAGGATTCAATACAACATATTCAAGTGCTTCAAAAATCGGAGTGATACATACCGTGATACCCAGACTCATTACCTCATGGAGCAAGACTCACAACCACTTCAAGACCAAACTAGTGGGATGGATACTGCTGCAGCTGATAAGTGGATTGCACTGAAGAAAAGAGGGGCCCTCCAGGGCCATGCTCAAGTCGTCCGACTCTCGGTACTCCATGTCTAGGACCTATGGGCCTCGAGACGTGATCTCCTTAGTTATCCCTAGGCTAGGGGATAACCTAGCCTATCAATGATGGGCTGGATTTTGGGGGTACAACATCAAATAATCCAATAAATGGCAAAGGGAAGAACTCTCATAATGTCATTAGTACTGATGCAAGTTCTAATTTTGAAGAGGGTTTTAGTCAGTGATCCATGGTGATGGGTCACACAACCCATGCTCTTATATTTATCAAAGGAAATGTGCCATCGCCGAAGATCCACCAGATATTGATAGTGATGATGACCTTACTAAAGAAGACCAGATTTCCACATTTTAAGAAGCCCCCACTTTGAAGACAAGAAGGGATCTAATGTATAGATATAGCTTAACATGGATGGCTACCCAAATAGTTCGAGAGTTTGTGGATCTTGGGTACGAGGGTCATTAGACAACCAAATGGAGTACTGTGGATGTAGCTCAACAATGGATGGTTGCCCAATAATTTAGGAATTCGGGGAGTGGGTATCCGAGAACTCGGGAATTCAACTAGGGAGCTACACCTCTACAAGGGTTACAAGGCAGCTTGATGGAGCTCTACTTGGTCCAATAACTTTTTTTCAGAGAATAAGCTTTGGAATAATGTTTGGTTCTGTTTACTTCTGATATTTTGTTTTTCAGTCAATATGTGTTTGATTTCAATAAATTTTGTTTTTTGTACTATAAGCCTTAAGAGGGGATGTTAGAATCAGTGTTGCAAATATCGACATCGGCAAAATATCGCCGAGGGTCTAAAAACGAAAATATCGGCAACATCGGGGAAAATATCGAAAAATATCGGAAAATGTCGTAAGAATGAAAAACAATGTTGTAAGAATGAAAATATCGGAATATATGGTCAACCCTGATTTTGAAGATAATATCGCCAACATCGAGATATTATCGAGATGTTGGTAACACTGTAAAAAAGAATATAAGGCTTACATGTGTAAAAAAGTCACCTTAGTGCCTTAGGCTATAAAAGTTATGGTTTTGGACAAATAAGACCTCTCAAACTCTTTATAAGAGAGGTGAATCTCGTTGTATTTGGGTGAAGTATATTTTGTAATATAATATTGTGTTATTGTGTTCATCTATTTCTTATATTTAGCTTCTTCACGAAACCCTGATTAGTGTTTCGGCATTTAGTGATCTAGCTTGTTTTGTAACACAGCGCTAACACATCAAGGTTAAAAGAAGACTAGAAAATAGCAAGGGTTGACCACACAAGACAGACAAGTCAAAGAGTAGACAGGTCAAAGAGAGATGAAAACAGAAGAGAGATAAAAAGAGAAAGAATCATTGTATCACATGATTATGGGTTCTTGAACATTCAATGCTTCTTAAGGGACTGCACAATATTTCAGATTATTGAATGTTTGATTATATTCTAGATTACTTACTTGTGCATGATTCGGTAAATCCATTGACAAAGACACATGTCCATTGTGGGAGCCACAAATAAACATTAAATAAAATACTCCCGCATCCTCCTTAATGGTTATTTTAGAAGGATTTACAACACAGCATGGCATTTCATCAAATGTGGACTCACATGGGAAGTTGGCATTACACCTAACACATGGTCATAATAAACCGTAAAAATTGCTTGTGCCTACCTTAATAATGGTGTAGAGATGTGCTTCTGCATTCTCTTTCTTCCCTTTTTCTTCTTGCTCTTTCTCTAACCTCATCTGCAAAGCAAAATCAAACATGAAGATGCTTCAGACTCAAGATGTAATTATACAAGATTTCAAATCTTAGAAGTTGGAAACTACACAATTAATCAACCATTCTTAGAATACAAATTCATCAATTGACACTTCAATTACTCCATGTGCCACTCCTTGACAACTAAGTGTAAATTTTTAGAATGCTCAATAGCTTGCATCTTAGGAAGTTAACTTTTGTTCTTTCACTACAAGCAGCAGGAAAGTGCTAAACATGTACTTTTATTCAACTATATGATGAAGATCGTCAACAGATACAAAAAAGAGAACCACACCAATGCCAAAAACTTTCAAGGAATATTCCTTTTGAAACGTTTACCCTTTTACAATATCCTCTGTTACACTTTAGGATGCCCAACAATATAAAGCCCATGCCATTCTGAGTTAAATCTTGTATCCATCTCTGGTAGTTGAATATTTATCATGCTCCAAACATAGACAAAGGGAGGAAATGGGCATGACTGTTCCATTCAACTTCAATGACATGTGCTTCAGAAAAGATAGACAATAGTACAAGGAAAACATTCATTCCTACATTTCAATTGCCAACTCAAATATGAGTTCTGAAGGCATTTTGCTTTTGGAACTGTCATCACCAACTTGTGGGCCTGCTGCTGTCATACTAACTAAAACCCAAACTGACAGAATGGATCATCCCATTAGTCCTGGAAAGCATTCAACCCCAAATAAATCACTTTCCTTAACAGTCTAGACTCTATAGAACTGATATAGCCAGAAACATGAGAGTCTGTATATAATACATCAATAGCCAGGCATGAAAAAGTTTGGTTGCTTTCTTTCTATCTAATGCATCTGATAATGTGAAACAAACATTAAATACTAAAACATGTGGCACATTATGATTCAAAGTCCTACACAACTAGGTTGTGGCCAAAAACATTTAAATTATCAACAATCAGTTTTCAACCAGGCATCTGAAGGCATTTCTGGGCTTTTAAATATTGTTTTTTGGCGAGTAGAGAGTATTTCTGGTTGTTTCTTGCAATTTCTTGAAGCTTTAGTGTACACCGTTTGTTTCTTATCTTTACTGAACTCCGAGCCTTTGGCATTTCCGAATCATTGACCTCTTGAATCTCAGAAGCATACACTATCTGGATTACTATAAAATTGGCCCAAAATATAAAAGAACAAAAAAAGATTGTTACAGCAAAACTACTAGTGCAACCTAGTTAACTGTTTTGAGTAGAAAGCATTTCCCAAATCTATTTTTCAGACTCTTGCAGAAGGAAAAAATTAACTTCAGAAATACATTAGTTTCATGCATTGAATAAACAAAACTTTTCCTCTGCATAAAAATCTCTCTCAAATATTTTACTTGAAATGCTACATATAATCTTAATCTCAAGGAAAAGGGTATTTTAGCAAATAATATCTCTGTCCTCAGACAGTAACATTGATAAGACAGAGATATTATATTTGAGGTAATGAATATTTGAATAGCACGAGATTGATGACAACTATTTTTTTCCGGATTGTATGTGTGTGTATGCAGCTGCTAACGTGGCTACAAAATTATAATAATAATCCAAAACATGATGCTCAGCATATATCAGATCAATGTATAAAAAAACAAATAGCAGAGTAATCATTGACGTCCAGCAATAAAAAGAAATCATTTAAAGACGTGATGAGGAAAAGAAAGGATTCACCTTGCTACTTTGGGAAGGACTCACTGCCTCGCTTTGTCCTACTCACACATAAAAATCACAAAGCAGTACCAATAAAAATCACAAAGCAGTACCAATAAAAGACAAATGTGCATGCACTAATTTTGAAGTAAAGAAAATAAATGGGCAGAAGAAGAAGATGATGATTATGGTAAGTAAGCATATATTTTAAAGTAAAGTCTAAAAATATGAAGCAGAGAAATGATGTAACCCATTGCCCATTGATTCTTTAGCTCAACGAAACCTCTCTGTTTTCTAGAATCATATGCCCAATAATCACCTACTCTTCGGGCACTAAATTCTGCTTCCACAATCAAAGTATCATCTACCAGATATCCTTTTGTGGGATCACGGACATCACATAGAGGGATGAACGATTTGAAGCCCCAATCACTCTGTTGGGCATTAAATGTAAGTTCTGTTTCTGCACAAGAACAAGAAAACATGTTTTTGGTTCTTCTTCATTCAGGTAACCAAAGAGGACAACTTGAACAGGTACAAAGAATAGTAGAGGTCAGAAAACTAATATTCAAACACTTTAAATCAATTTGTTGGAATCAGCAAAAATTAAAATGCTTCAACAGAGCAAAATTTGGTGAGAGAGGAAACAGAATGAATGCTTTTTGAAGTTTAGAAAAATACTGCAACCACCAAACAATATTCAAACAATCAATGCTTTCGACTAACACATCTTATCAAAATGGTAGCACAACCTCCCTGAGATATTAAGTAGAAAAAGATGAATCGGATCTAAATAATACTGCTTCACTTTCTTAGAATAGATTTCAGTAGTGTATGAGCTCAAATCAATCAAGATTTTTGAAATGATTTTCATTATAAATGTTGAGATTTGGGTACCTTGGAAAGTGGTCCCCTTGTGTTTGTGAGCTTCTAAACACATGAGGGAAGTACTTTGTACCTTGTACTATGTACTTTATGTCTAATTTCACTTTGACTTAGGAGATTTAAGTCAAAAGTGAAATTTTGTCATTTATGCCTAAAATGAATATTAATTCACTTTGTGGGTGAATTAGGAGACATAAAGTGAAACTATGGAAACTTAAGTAAAGTGGGTTTTTGGGTGAGATTATTTTTGAGTGATTTCAACCATTGATTAGGGATGAGATGAGATGAGATGATCTCATCCACCCAATTCTTAGGTTTCCTTATGCATCCTAAAGGAGGGCGCAAGAGGCCAAGGAGAGGCCATTCACTCATTTGTTCACTCCAAGAGTTTGAGAGAGAGCAAGAGGATGAGGTTTCAGGCATTGGGAGAGGAAAGCTTGGGCGCCTCCTTGCATGGAGATAGCCAACAGGCTTAGTGCCCAGTTTATTTAGTGGGGAGTTTCTACATCTGAGGAGGACGCACTTGAGGAGGAGGGTGCATCAACAGTGGGGAGGTCTTAGAGAGCTTAGTTTGCAGTGAGGTCTATTTTAGAGGGAGGCTACTCATCAGTATCAAAGTACTGTGGAGGGGTTTCTAGATCAGAGCTTCCAATTGGCATCTAGCTTCATTTCAGTGGTCTTGGCAGCATTTCTGAGGGGCGCACCATCCTAGGGCGCTCTTCCTTCTTTTGGACTTGTGTTTCAGCTTGGATCAAGCTGCTATTGTATCAGGTTCATCTATATTTTGTACTTGTTGTATTCCACCATCTATTCTCCTCATATATAGACATATATTCCAAACTGGCTTTCCCCGAGGGGGGTTTATCCAGGGTCATGTTGACCAAAAATACATGTGTACAATTTCATGTGTGTTAGAGTGTAGAACTGTTTTTTTTTCAGCTGTAAAGATCTCTAGGTGTGTTACATTTACTTTAGTATGCATGTGCTAATCCTTGGTGACTAAAACTACATGCTAGATCACCTAAAATTGAGAATGTAACCGTAACAAATCAGCAACAAGTTTTTGAACTGTTGGCTGTCCTAAAACAGCAGCTAAACCTTCATTGACAGTTGAAACTTAGAGCCAACTTGAGGTCAAAGACAAACCTAGTTGGCAGCTTGATAGGACCTGGAAAATCTTCTTGGTATCAGAGCTGAGGTGGCTGATTTTTTAGTAGTTTGGACAGCATATGAGTGGGCTGTTATAGACATCTTCTTGGCAGATTTTGTGGACAGCCATTGACAGAGTTTTGTGGCTGCTTGTAGGCAGAATTTTCTAGAAGATTGTAGAGCAATTTGTGCACAGTTTAGACAGCCTCTTTTCACACCTGAGGGGACAAGAGTGAGGTTGTATTTCACGACCTTTTTTCACACCTATATTGGTAGGAGTGAGGTCGGAGTTTGCTTGCCTCTTTTCACACCTGTGTTGACAGGAGTGAGGCAGCGTTCCTTTGCAGTTTGAGCATCAGTTGGAGTGCAGTTTGGCAGACATGTCAGTATCTCAGATGCGTATGGAGGAAAGGTTAGTTGGGGCTAGCAATTGGTCGCCTTGGAAGGTGAGGATCGTCTTTGTCTTAGAGGACTTCGAACTATAGGATATAGTTGAGGCGTCTGTTCCTGTTTTTCCTGTTACTGCTCCCGTCTTGGTGGCAGAGTTCAGGAAGAGGAACAACAAGGCAAAGAGGACCATATGTGATGAAGTGCGGGATCATATCATTCCCCACTTGACTGGGAAGACTTAAGCATATGAGATGTGGGCATCTCTATGCAAGTTGTATGAGAGCTCTAATGAGAACCGGAAGTTGGTTCTTCATGATCGACTGAGGGGCATTCGCATGCTCAAGGATGAGTCGGTTACTTCTTTCCTTGGTAGTTACACCCAAATCAGAGACGAGCTTGGAGCCATCGGAGAGGTGGTGGATCCCAACTCTATGGTGAGGACAGCTTTGAACAGCTTTACCAAACCATGGGGTCCATTCGTTTGCGGCATTGTTGCCAAGGTGGTTATGCCTACATGGGAGAGGATGTGGGATGACTTTGTCCAGGAGGAGACTAGACTTGTAACAGAGGCCTCTAGACAGCAGCAGCAGACAATGCAGGGTGATGAGGACCTTGCTCTTTGGACAAAGGGCAAGAAGAAGACCGGTCGGGGAGGTCGGCAGGGCCCCACCACAAGGAGGAGAGAGCAGCAGTGGGACGAAGAGAGACATGAGCACAGTGAGATGCTTTGCTTGTGGAGAGATGGGTCACTATGCAAGACAGTGTCCCAAGAAGAAGAAGAAGCAGCAGGATGGGTCAGCAGCGAGTCGCGACAGCAGAGGAGATAGAGTTCAAGGAGAAGTTTGTAAAAGAGTGTGCATTCGTGACTACTTTGTCTGTTGTTACACCATCCAGCATTAGATGGGGAGACAAAGTTGAGGAGGACCGACTGACTCATAGCAGTGATTCAGAGGGAGATCAGACTCAGTTCCCTTGGACACCATCTTCAGAGGGGGTGACTGGTCCACCCAGAATAGCTTCAGTTTCAAAGTTGTCGAGCAAACAGAGAGTTGGTGCTACAACTTCAGAGCATCAGAGATTGATGAGGAGGAGCAACAGGGCACCACGGAGGCTTAAGCCTCACTTGGCTACAAAGACGGGCAGATCAGGTTCTCGATCCACTTCAGGTGGAAGCTACTTGGCAAGAGGCCAAGTTGAGGATCTTGGTGAGATGTCGAGATCCTGGTACTCTTGGTGAGATACCAAGAGGGGGAGACTCTTGGTGAGATGCCAAGAGAGTGACTCTTGGAGAGATGCCAAGAGTAGTGACCGTTGGTGAGCTGCCAGGAGGTAGAAATCCTTGGTGGGAGACCAAGGTGGAGATCTTTGCTGTGATGCCAAGATCTAAGTGATCTGGGATAGGTGGAGAGACACTTCCATCTATAGATCACGCAGATTGGGCAGATCTGTGTCGACTACTTTCAGTGATCAAGGTACAGCGATACTCATTGAGTATATGCCAGGAGGCAACCATGTCCACTACAGGGATGAGATTGGTGGTGAAGGGCACTTTCCTCGGTAAGAGGGAGTGTTGAGATTTGGGTACCTTGGAAAGTGGTCCCCTTGTGTTTGTGAGCTTCTAAACACGAGGGAAGTACTTTGTACCTTGTACTATGTACTTTATGTCTAATTTCACTTTGACTTAGGAGATTTAAGTCAAAAGTGAAATTTTGTCATTTATGCCTAAAATGACTATTAATTCACTTTGTGGGTGAATTAGGAGACTTAAAGTGAAACTATGGAAACTTAAGTAAAGTGGGTTTTTGGGTGAGATTATTTTTGAGTGATCTCAACCATTGATTAGGGATGAGATGAGATGATCTCATCCACCCAATTCTTAGGTTTCCTTATGCATCCTAAAGGAGGACGAAAGAGGCCAAGGAGAGGCCATTCACTCATTTGTTCACTCCAAGAGTTTGAGAGAGAGCAAGAGGATGAGGTTTCAGGCATTGGGAGAGGAAAGCTTGGGCGTCTCCTTGCATGGAGATAGCCAGCAAGCTTAGTGCCCAGTTTATTCAGTGGGGAGCTTCTACATCTGAGGAGGGTGCACTTGAGGAGGAGGGCGCATCAGCAGTGGGGAGGTCTTAGAGAGCTCAGTTTGTAGTGAGTTATGTTTCAGAGGGAGGCTACTCATCAGTATCAGAGTACTGTGGAGGGGTTTCTAAATTAGATCTTCCAGTTGGCATCTGGCTTCATTTTAGTGGTCTTGGCAACATTTCTAAGGGGCGCACCATCCTAGGGCGCTCTTCCTTCTTTTGGACTTGTGTTTCAGCTTGGATCAAGCTATTATTGTATCAGGTTCATCTATATTTTGCACTTGCTATATTCCACCATCTATTCTCCTCATATATAGACATATATTCCAAACTGGTTTTCCCCGGGGGGGTTTTATCCAGGGTCATGTTGACCAAAAATACCTGTGTACAATTTCATGTGTTAGAGTGTAGAACTGCTTTTTTTTCAGCTGTAAATATCTCTAGGTGTGTTACATTTATTTTAGTATGCATGTGCTCACCCTTGGTGACTAAAACTACATGCTAGAGCACCTAAATTGAGAATGTAACCGTAACAAATCAGCAAAAAGTTCTTGAACTGTTGGCTTTCCTAAAACAGCAGCAAAACCTTCATTGACAGTTGGAACTTAGAGCCAACTTAGTTCAAAGACAAACCTAGTTGGCAGCTGGATAAGACCTAGAAAATCTTCAATAAATTCAATCATATGCTGAACTTTGAAGTGCACATCATAATATTGCTGAACTTTGAAGTGCACATCATAGTATTTTAATAACTGATGAGAGTACTCATACTGGCTTTGTTTCTCTGATAATAAAATATCAATTACTTTCGATTGGATCTAGCTCTAGAGGAGAAGTTGTTATCCTCCCCACCCGGGTTCAAATCTCACTTGTGACATGTTCTCTCTTTGTGAGCCGATTGTTGATTGGCGCTGGAGGGTGGGAGATTAGCAGCATGGAAAAAATAAATAAATAAATAAAAATTCCAATTAACATTAGCACAAATATATTTGAAAATTGTCACTACAGTATCCCTACCTCTTTATCTCCTTACAAGACAAACATGTTTAAAATAGAATATTCAGACTCTATGCAACGTACCCAGTACCCTATGTCAACCATTGAAAATACAGGGTACCTCTTGAAAACACAATTTTTCCATTCTATCCTCACTGTCCTGCCATTTTATGGATTAATGCATACAAACAAGATAATGCAAGCACAATTACTCAGTCATAGATACCAATGCAGGTTCATACAAGCATGTAAATAGAACACCATTAGATTCGGCATAATAAAAAATAAGCCATAACACTTATCTCTCTGGAATTAAGCACCAACTGGTTGTAGGCGAGGGACATTCCACCCAACCATAGGCTCTATATTGCCCATACTCTTTCTGGAACAGGGCCACCCCTGAGCTGAGACTATGAGTCCATAAAGACAAATTTACCTATGGTTGGCTCTAGTCCTCTCACACAGACCAATTTTCCCAGAACTGACAAGCTGTAAACTCTCAGAGCAATTTCAATCCACCAACTCTTTTTCCCCTTCAATCTACACAATCCAAAGAATGGGGTCCCCTTCTTTGCCACGTAGTCCCTCGGGCTACCCCACTTCTCTCCAAGGCTCCAGCACAAGCTGGCCAAGAAATCTCTTTGCTAGGGATTCCAAGAATTCTCCACTGTAATGGAGTTTTTCTCACTGGCAATAATTCCTCCTGCACTTGGCATAATTCTCACATAGTATTCATAACAGCCATACTCTTATTATAGGTCCTAATCTGGCATAGGCTCTCCCAGCACCCTCAAGGAAGAATGAAGGGCAAAAATCCCCACAACCAAAAGTCAAGGATTATATTTGCATGCTCCCAACTCACCACGTGTCTTCCCAAGAAGCCCATGTACTTCACTTGGCAATTAATCCCAAGGTTGATATAACTTAGGATAATATAAGAGAAGGCCTTAGGCTTAGGATTAAATTAATATTATATTACTTTGCCCCCCTTTTGAACCCCCTAAGCCCCCTTTCAATCCTCTCTTGTGGAATCATAGCCCTCCATTTATTTCGTCCTTCTTCATCTGCAGCTGGTGATGTATAATTTTTTTATTATTCAATGTACAATTTGCATATTTACATCATTGTTCAGCTCCCGGCTTTCAAAATATACACATTGCTATTTTGGGGATCAAAACTGGGGTGTTGCACTCTAGATGTCCAACCAATGGATTATCAAAATGGATTTCGGCTCATAGAATATCCAACTCTAGATCTCCAACCAATGGATTATCAAATTGGATTTGGGCTCTTGGACTTTAGCTTGCATTTGGTATAAATGACCTTGGAAGAGCCATTACAGAAAACCCTGACGAAAAACAATAATGCAGAAATTGATAAAACCTAAAATCAATCAATATATTGTGTATAATTTTCCAGATTACAAAATCAACATTACAAACTTCTTGCAAACTTCAAACTCTTTACCGGGAAGATTTTGAAATTTGGACCAAAAGATGAAGAATCTGCAGCTCCTAGGAATAAATTCAAGCCATTGGAAACATTTATACTTAATTTTGACACCTCCTACAACTTCCCCTTTCTTAACACATGCTAAATGTTCAATCATAGTTTTTAAAAATCCAAACCCTTGCCAGCACCCATAAACCCAGATAAACTCGTCTCATGCCCATCAACGGAAACCGATCATCTCAAATAATTCCCCAAGAATCTTGTGGCAGCTGAAGAAATGTTTTATTTGCCGAAAGTCTTTTGACAACTTAATTAAGGCAATTCCATCCATTGAAACAAAACTAACTTCACTCTGTCAAGCTGAAAAATAAAAGAGTATGCAACAAATGCCTTCAATCCAAAGCAATTCCTGACAGACCTTTCTTGATGGTGAGCTTAGGATGAATCTGACTAACAACAGCCAGGATGAAATAAGCATATCTGCTCCAACCAATTGATAAAGTTGTGGAATCTGCCACGTCTAAGTAAATAGACAACTGCTCCACGCCATTCCCTTCGGGATATATTAACAGACGCCTGGACCATCACAAATGCAGTAACAAATCATGCTCTATAAAAAAATTAATAATAAACACCAGCCAAATTCAGTTGAATAAATAGTAAATACCAGCTCAATTGAATTGAATTCAACTGGAAAAGCACGTAAATGGCATCATAAAACCTCTTACCAGTTACAGCCTCCCCCTGTGAAAATCTCGGAGTACTGTTTTTTCTTCAGGCTAGAAAAATTTTCAATCACCCAAGTAAACCTAAATTTGTCGAAGGGGGCATTCACCATAGGCCGAATCTCCATTGCTCGCTGCCTCGCTTTCTCTACTCACATGATCAAAAGTCCCAAAACGACACCCATATAAGAAAACCACGCTTTGCGGGCAAATTTTACAGACTCAACCCCACAAAAAAGGCTACGGATTATTCGTTACTTGGCATCGCTGGCTGCCAATATGGTGAAGTTCATTCAAACTGGATTCAAAAGTATTTCACACGGATATCATGAAGAATTTTTTTATATTAACGATTACATCCTCCAAAAGTCTCATTAACAGCTCGCCTCCGCAAGTGACAAGTCAGGCGCTAGAATGGATGAGAGGATTGTTCACCATCACCCTCGAATTGGAATTTGACGTTCTGTACATCGTCTTTTCAAAAAGTATTTGACAGCTAATCACAATTTTTACACGTCTACAGTTAAGGAATGAAAAACATCACATCGTTGGTCAATATGGTCAGGGATCTCGTCAAGGTTTGCTTGCTTCTCAATCTCATCTCATTAAAATCAAATGGCTCGCAGATATACAAATTACTTAAAATCAAATCACTCTCATTTAAAATCAAATGGTGGACATTGGACGCTACCGAATGCTATACGGAATCAAATGGTGGACAGAGGATGGTACCGAACGCTGTACGGAATCAAATGGTGGACATTGGACGGTAGCGAATGTTGTACGAATAGTAAGCTGCATTAATTTATATATTTTTTTCATAGTAAAGTGGTTATTGATTATTGTGATTAATAAATTATATCATTTTCTATTCAATTTATATTATTGATTATTGTGATTAATTATTTATATCATTTTCTATTCAACTTATATCAATATTTATTATGGCGGTAGGTTAAAGATTCTACTAATGGTGGACATTGGATGGTAGCAAATGTTGTACGAATAGTAAGTTGCATTAATTTATATATTTTTTTCATAGTAAAGTGGTTATTGATTATTGTGATTAATGATTTATATCATTTTTTATTCAATCTATATTATTGATTATTTATATTATTTTCTATTCAACCTATATCAATATTTATTATGGTAGTAGGTTAAAGATTTTACTAAATGAAGATTTTTTCCAGGGATATTTGTGTGAGAAATTGTTGGACTCGTAGATTTAAGTGATTATTTCTATAGAATCCGAGTGCTCTGAGAGTTTTTCAGCATGCTAAATCCATTTTTACATTTAGAAATAGATTTTGAATAACTAAAAATAATGATTCATGTAAATTTATATAATCGGATTCTGGTGAAAAAAGTCATTTTGTAGAACAACTAGCCAATATCTTTATTATTCGTGCTAGTATTTATTATCCCTGCAACCCATTCTTAAATATTAAGATGTATTTATTAATTTATTTGATGATTGGTTAAACGGTTTCACCTCTTATTGTGGTTTACATGTACTCGTGGTTGTCCCACATTCAATCCGTTGAGAGATCAATGTTGTATCTTTTGCAGGGAAAAATTTCCTCCACGTATTGAATAGTTATCTGCTAAACGTTTTAAGTTCTGGTTCTTTTTCTGGGCATATTTACCAATCGATTTTGTTTGAAATCCGGTCATAAATTGTTAAAATTGTAGATTTAAGTAGTTGAGTCTACATAATCCAAGCACCTCGGGAATTTTTTAGGAGGTTGAATTCATTGATGAGTACAAAAATGCAATTTAGACAATAAAAATGGGTGATTTCACCCAGATTTATATTGTCAAATTCCAGTGAAAAAATGTCAAAACATATAATGTTTAGACAACACCAATAAAAAATATGATAATCAATGCAGGTTTGCTTTGCCTGAAATAAAAACTTATCTAAAACTTATCTATTTGTTGTACAAAAGATTTTGAGTGTCTCCTTAGAGCAGGAGGTAAATACTTATGCCATGCCTTCCAAATAATTTAAGGTAGGCGCATTATACATTTAATAAGTGAACAAATTCGATTGGTTGTTTTCTCAAAAAAGTTATAACAGTTTTTCAATTTGTTACAGTTGATCTCACTGATTGTAGATTTTTTATACCTGCCAAAGGCTAGGTATTTTGTAATCACCTTGGCATCAACCCAGCTTTGACTTTTTATTAATCCATGAGTCGTGAATTTTTCGCAAAGGTTAAACATTAGAGTTTAGCAAAAAACAATTTTCAAATATCTTAAAAATATATTTATCTGGTGTTTGATTGGTTGAATGTGTGAGCTCAGTTTGATTTGACAATTTTTTATCTTATTATAGGCTGCACAAGGCAAAAAATTAAAAATAAATAATTATTTTATTGATTTGCGGTGCAAGCTGCAATGAATTCGGGCTTGGTTAATCGTGTTGTGTTAAATTGGTGAATTGACAATGCTAGTGCGACATTAAGTGATGCATTAAATAGTGGTCGACTTGTTTAGATAGTCAGCGCCTTGTTGGTCGGTTTGGAACTCGCAATCTATCCTTTCCTTCATTGGTTTTGTGCTTTGCTACAAAGGAAACTTTATTAGAGTTGTCGAACGTAATCCTGAGGATACAGATTACGTTCTCAAGGCAGTTCTGAGATTACAATATGTACCTTGTATTTGACATTTAGATCTGAACGTTGTTTATAAACATTGCATTGTGGGTGAGTGTTAAATGTTGGGTTATGCTCGTCATACGGATTACAGAGAGTGGGTGAGTGTTAAATGTTGGGTTATGCTCGCCATACGGATTACAAAGAGCAATGAATTGGCTTTCAGTAATTCCACAATTAACAATTTTGAGTTATGAAATCTTCAATGTTTAATCTTTGGTTTGCTAGAGTCGTGTAACGCTAAGCACTCCTACCATCAACAATTAACATGGGCATTGTTGATATGGTCGAAGGATTGTAGGTTGTCATCGTTGTAACTAGGTTAGTCCCTGCTTGTGACATTTGGAGGTATACTTGAAAACGCTTGATGTAATATATCGGGTTGTTTGAGGTAAGGCTCATCGCGAACTATATTCATTGCATTTTTATGATCAAATGTTGCAAATATTTGATGAGTTGGTGTTCTTTTGGTTTGAACTTTTTTTCATCTGTGATTGATGTGTTTTCGGTTAAAATCCAACAAATTCAAGAGTCAAAATATAGGTTTCAGCGATGATCGTTTAATTAGATCTTCTTACTGTATCTATGCGACTTAAATTTTTGCAAATGTATGATAAATTGGTCTTCTTTTGGTTTGAATGTTTTTGTTGTTGTGACTCATGCAATTTCTGTTAAAATCCAACAAAATCAGGTTTCAAAGATGGTTGTTTAATTAGATGTTGTTCTTATAATTTATGATACTAGATCCTGTTTTTTTTCCTCTTCTTTTCAGAGAATAGAGATAGTTAGGTGAAATTTTCGCCTCATATATTAGCTTCTCTCATTGAGCCTTGTTGAAGTTGGATTTAGGTCACCGATATTTCATAATGCCATTTCCCCAAAAAAGAAAAAGGCAAAACATTCGCACATTATCCTGCCATGAGTAGTCATGAAGATTAAAGACAATATTCTTGTTTCCCATTTCGGAAGACGCTCAGGAGCTTCATCTCGTCCCCACCAACGTAACCCATTTTTCGACGAAATTGCTCGTCAAAGGTTGTTTGGCTTGTAAAGTGATATTTGGTATCAAATCACTATTCTTCTACGAAATTTGGTATTATATCATTATCCTTCTTAACACTTGAGTTCGTTGGTGTTTTTTTTTATGAAATTTCTTCATTTTCCAAATCCAATTGGGTGAAATAAAAAGTTAAGAGTTTTGAATGACTTAAATTCTAGATTAATTAAGAATCCAGTAAATTTTTTGATATATCATTTTACTTCTTTGCCAGCCAGTGTTAAGGTCCTAACCCGCACATAGGTAGATCAATGTATTTGGATGTAATAAAGGTCAATATTAATAAGGCCTTTCAATAAAATAGAACAAGGTGGATGTAAGAAGACCTAATAGAAGCTTCCGCCTCTAGAAGGATCTTCCTCTAGATGCTTCTCTTAATAGACATATTTAGTATAAATAAGGGTCGAGGGTATGAAAACCCTAGCTTGGAGATTATTGTAACAGAGCGCTGCTCGACTGGAGGTTGCCCCCTCAAAGAGGCCTGTGAACATTGCTTTTTGAATCAAAGTGTTATTTTAGTTGTTGTTCTCATATTATTTCTGTGTTATTGTGGAGATTATGCTAGTTATATTATTGTTATTCTGCCATTTCTAGCATTTTATTTTTGTTCTGCGTATTTATTATATCTGGTATCTTGCAAGTGGTATCAGAGCACTTTCCTTGGCAGAAATTGTGGGTATTTTTTTTTCAGGGTAGAGACGTATTCTGGTGTCTTTAAGCCACAGAGATCTGTCATTACGCGCATAAACCCGCGGTTGAGGGATTCATACACGCAAAAAATACAAGTGGTTCTTAAGCGCACATCTGTTGGCCACCCTTGTAACCCTTGTTGGTACCCCTTCGAGTGGTAGCACATGAGACAACACCTGTGTACGGATCGGCCTAGATTTCCTGAAGTCCTCTTTAGATAAACCTATCGGCCACCGGACTGCAATACTGTCACTGAGAACAACACTCGGGAAGATACTCTCTAGTACCTGGGTAGTCGGGTAGTACGGCTAAGGGTATGGTCTATCCTCCTTAGTTAGTGCCCTGAGATATTGGGCCGAGTACTACTGTTGGACCCCGCACATATACCAGAGAGCTATAGCACAGGGCAAACCCTTGTCTGTAGAACCCTTGAATACTCAACCCTTGGGGAACATAAACATAAACAAATTAAATCGGCCAGATCTATTGCCGCGCAACTGTGTTCAGGTTGCCAAGTAAATACACATTTATTTCTGGTTAAGAATTTGGGGATTTCAGCACTGCAACATTCTTCAGACCGAAGTATAACCCCGCGGCTGTAAAAAAAAAAAAAAAAAGTCTGGAAATTTTTTCACCATTATTTGAGACCTATTCCGTTAGATTCATTTCTTCTCCCTTATCACATTCATCCATATCATTTTTCTGCAAAAATTTCTGACCCCGC
>ML795257.1:103145-113356 GCA_009831015.1 Picea engelmannii
ATTCACCCAAATTCTATAGGATAAAATTATTTTACCTTACAAATCGCCAAAATTTTATAAAAACTATATAAAATCCTTAGAAATTTGAATATTTTTACAAAAATATCGCCAAACATTTATAGTTGGCATATGAAGGATTAGTAAGATTCGCCAAGGTTTCTACATTTTAAAATAAATTTTCATCCTTAAAATAATCCCTGACTGTCTGAAAGGAATCTGGGCAAACCCATTTATGAAAAGGAAATGTTGGCGATTCTGCATGCCGTTGAGCTGTGGCATCCTTATCTCTTGGGGCAACACTTCCAAATTAAGATCGACCATCAAAGCCTCAAGTACTTTCTAGAACAACACATTTCCTCCCAGGAGCAACAAAAATGGGTGACTAAGCTCTTTGGATATGATTATGAGATCATTTACAAGAAGGGAAAAGACAATGTCGTGGCAGATGCACTGTCCCGAAAATATGAAGATGAAGCATCCCTTTTTTCTCTTTCCTTCATTGTACCCGATTGGCTCCAAGCTGTGCGCCAGGAATGGCTTCAAGATCCCAAAAGTTCGCATCTGATCCAACAATTGTAGAACAAGGCTCCGGCTTCCCCAGGATACTCCTGGCTCCAGGATGAGCTTTGATACAAAGGCCGCTTGTATTTAAGTAAACAATCCAAGCTCAAATCCATGGTACTTTCTGAGCTTCATGCTACACCCACAGCAGGGCACTCAGGGTTCACCAAAACATATGACAGGGTCAAACGTTCTTTTTTCTGAGATGGTATGAAACAGGACATCCATAATTTTTTCGCTGAATGTGAGGTGTGTCAACACAACAAGGGAGAAACAGTCAAATCTTCGGGCACCCTCCAACCGCTTCCGATTCCCCCTACTATTTGGAAGGATATCTCTATGGACTTTATTACAGACTTACCCAAATCTGGGAATAAATCAGTCATAATGGTGGTGGTGGATCGCCTTTCCAAGTATGCTCATTTTTGCGCTCTTCACCACCCATTTACTGCATCCACGGTGGCTCAAATTTTCATGGACCAGTTCTTCAAGCTTCATGGCATGCCGCACTCTATTGTTTCTGATCGTGACCCAACTTTCACAAGCAATTTTTTGCAAGAACTGTTTAAGCTACAAGGCACACAATTGCATCTCAGCTCAGCTTATCATCCCGAGACGGATGGTCAAACGGAAGTTGTCAACAAGTGTTTGGAAACATATCTGAGGTGTTTTGCCTCTGAAAAACAACACAAGTGGGCTCAATGGTTACCCCTAGCCGAATGGTGGTACAACACTACATACCATACAACCACTCGTATGACTCCTTTTGAAGCGGTATATGGACAGAAGCCACCTTCAGTTCTCTCATACTTACCGGGTACCTCAAAGGTCCAGGCGATTGACCAAACACTTACAGTCCGAGAGGATATTCTTCGTACCCTTAAAGAGAACTTGGTCATGGCACATAATCGCATGAAGCAGCAAACAGATCAAGGTCGCTCTGAACGTCAATTTGCAGAAGGGGATCAGGTGTTTCTGCGACTGCAACCATATAAGCAAACTTCCCTCAAGGCCGAGCATTTTCAGAAGCTAGCGCCCAAATTTTATGGTCCTTACACAGTTCTCAAGCGTGTGGGACAAGTCGCATATCAGTTAGCTCTGCCTAGTCAGTCGAAGCTACATCATGTTTTTCATGTTTCATGCTTGAAGAAGGTGATTGGAACCAGGTGCCAAATTCAAACCAACCTTCCAGAGTTAGCTGAAGAAGGATCCATTTGGCTACAGCCAGAAGCAGTTTTGGACCAACGTGAGCATCTCTTGCGTCAGAGAACCATCAAGGAAGTGCTAGTACAGTGGAAAAATATGACTACAACAGATGCCACTTGGGAACCAGCTACCATTCTGTAGCAGTTTCCACATCTCAAGCCTTGAGGACAAGGTTGTTTTTAAGGGGGCGGACATGTTAAGGTCCTAACCCACACATAGGTAGATCAATGTATCCGGATGTAATAAAGGTCAATATTAATAAGGCCTTTCAATAAAATAGAATAAGGCGGATGTAAGAAGACCTAATAGAAGCTTCCGCTTCTAGAAGGATCTTCCTCTAGATGCTTCTCTTAATAGACATATTTAGTATAAATAAGGGTCGAGGGTATGAAAACCTTAGCTTGGAGATTATTGTAACAGAGCGCTGCTCGACTTGAGGTTGCCCCCTCGAAGAGGCCTGTGAACATTGCTTTTTGAATCAAAGTGTTATTTCAGTTGTTGTTCTCATATTATTTCTGTGTTATTATGGAGATTATGCTGGTTATATTACTGTTATTCTGCCATTTCTAGCATTTTATTTATGTTCTGCGTATTTATTATATCTGGTATCTTGCAACCAACATATCAATTTAATTCAATTTGTTTTAATTAGCAATAAACCAACTATTCTTCATAGTAACGTGTGCTCGAACCACATGCTTAGAGTATCGAATATTGGCATATCTATTATTTTTATGCTTTGTTTGTTTTATAATTTAACGATATGAGATATGAGATATCGACTACTTCATACAAGAAATCAAATAAAACTATAAATAAAACAAATGGGACCAAATTTCATCACCATGACATGAATATTGAGTATCAGCTCTAACGGAAGAAATAAAACAAACAAAACTTACTATCAATAGATACTCGATAAAGGAACCAAGACTTGGAACCTTGTCCTCGGTATATGGACCTCCGATGTGGGCCATGTTGCCACATGTATATTGGTTATATTGGGATATCTTTGAATTCAAAGAATATTTGCAAGAACCGATATGGAATCTGCAGTCAAAACCTTAACTATATATTTAAAACCTTTATAAAATAAATGAGTTGGAACGGAACATTGAACTGGAACCTTGATATCGAGTACCTATATATCTACAAAAGTTAAGAAATGCAACACTTCATAAAACACCAATATTAGATATTGGGGTTTATAGTATCGTCGACCTTATATAAACTATAAACATGTACCTGGATCCTCCTCTGGAACTCTAATTGTTTCACAAACTCGTCAATTTTTCATTATCTTAAAAATCAGTTTGATTTGACAATTTCTTATCTTATTATGGGTTGCATTGTGGAAAAAAATTATTATACTTGTTGAAGGCTAGGTACATAGTGATCGCCTTGGTGTCAACCCAGCTTTGACTTTTTATTAATCCATTGAGCAACAATTTTTCCCCAAAGGTTAAACATTAGACTTTATCATAAAAACATTTTTTTATTATCTGAAAAGTTGATTTATCTGGTGTTTGATTGGTTGAATGTGTGAAATCAATTTGATTTGACATTTTTTTATCTTTGATAATTTTGTTGGTCTATGGTGCAGTTTGCAATGAATTCGTGTTTGGTTAATGGTGTTGTATTAAATTTAGGAATTGACAACACTAGTGCAATGAACCTTCGTGGAAGGTGGTACAATCTGGAAGCATTAAGTTATGCATTAAACAGTCGTTGCCTTGTTGGCCAGTTTGGAACCCACAAACTATCCTTCCCTTCATCCATTTTGTTCTTCGTTGCAAAGAAAACTTTATTAGAGCTGTCAAAGGAAAGTTTAGTTAGTTTTTAATTATCGTTGTATTTTTAATATAGTGGTGAACAATTTCGATTCGACAAATCCTGGGGATACGAATTACGTTCACAATGTTGTTTTGACATTACAATTTGTAGCTCATATTTGACATTGAGATATGAATGTTGTTTATAAATATTGCATTGTGGGTGAGTGTTAAATGTTGGGTTATCCTCACACACTATAACCAATGTAAGCTTGTTTATTTATAGGTATTTAATGGAATTTTTTTATTTACATTCTAGATTTTAATCTTGTCTTTTTTTCTTTCTTCTAGGTTGTCCAATTCAGAGGCTCCCACAATATTTGCAACTTCGTTCCAATCCCATCCATTAAAAAATGAGCAGATGTCATGAAATTAATCTTTCAAATTCTGGTCAAGACATTCATAGTTAGAGATGTAGTGATCTATTTTATGTATGTTCATAGGATAGGATTTTGTTTGTATGTCACATCCTTTGCACTCATTAATTACATCTTTCACTAACATGCGTCAAATATGTCATTGCCATTCATCAACACTTTTTATCTCTAGTATTTATGTCTCTCCCACCATCAAATCTTCTAATATATGTTTTTTGCAATCGTATTACATTGGGAATTGTTGATGTCATATGATCAAAGAGTATTACCTTGGAATATTTACACCCTTCTACATTTACTTGTGCAAACACAACACTGGTAAGGGTTGTCTTTCCTATTCCATGTAACCCAAGCAAGACAATTGCTACTGCATTTGTATCACTTTTCCATTCTAGAAGTTCAATAACTAATTGTGTTAGTTTTTCAATTCCGACTATTTTAACAATATTTAACAAAAATGGTACTACCGATAGCACCCCCCCTTTGTTTTTAGATGGTTTTCAATATTTTAAATTTTTCAATCCACAATGTTTCCACATTATTTTTTTAAATGCTTATTTTTCATATATTTTCAATTTTTTCTAAATTTTTTTTTTATTCAAGTGTGTTTTTAGTCATTTTTTCATGCTTCTTTCAATCTTTAAAATATTTTTTACCATTTATTTTTTTGAAGTTACGATTTTTCATCTAATTTTGTCTCCTTAATTAATTTATTGTTCCATACTTTTTAAATATAGTGAAAAACGTCATTTTTAACACATCGTTTACCTTTACTTATTAAATCGAAAAAAAATAATTTGTAGTTAAATAACACTATTTTTGAATATTTAGCAAAAAATAACACATTTTATAGCCTTATATAATAAAAAACCTATACATTTTGGTACATATTCCTTAAAATAATATGTCAAATAAAACATTTTTATGGACATAATTGAACAAAAAAAGTATAAATGTTATAAAAAATTATCATTTTCTTTCATATTTTTATACATTTGAAGTAAAAAAATGATAACATATAATAAAATTTTACAATGTATAGTGATTCACATACAAATAAAATGAGAAAAAAAAGATTCATCACAAAACAACAATAGATACATCTGTATTCTTATTTTAAAATATGAAAGTCAAATCATTACAGTTATAACTCATAAAAAATTTGCAAAATTGAGCATCGTCTTCAAAGGCATCTTTAAACTAATCAACAATACCATATATCTCAAATTCATCATTCTCAATAGACACATTATCATCTTCTTCGACGTCATTTTGTGCTTCCATTGTGTCATTTTGTTCTTCCATTGGTTCCTTGATATCTGCAAGTTCTCCAAAGTGATCATTTCCAATCATTCCTCCTAATAGTACTTGAGGTTCCTTTGACAATTTTTCCACCTTTGATTCACTAAAATCTCCTTTCCTCAAGCCAACTTCTTGCATTTCATCTGGAAGAGCTGGAATAGCGTTAATTCTTTGTTGAATAAAAATGCACTGCATTGGGTCACTTTCAATGGCTATGCAATTCCTTCCTTTCTGTAGGCAACACGCTAATGTTGTACCTAATCACCAAATACAAAATAAATAATGAAGTTAGATACTGTAAAAAGACATAAATTAAAAATAATATAAGATTGAGGTATGATTTCAAAAATATTAGATCATAATTCTTACCTAAACCCGAGAGCAAATCCAAAACCCAATCTCCTTCATTTGAAAATTTATCTATAAAATAATTAATTAATGCTTGTGGTTTTTGATAAATGTTTTTTTTTACAGGAACGGGTTTGGGATTGTATTTGGTTCTTGGCATAAATGTCTTTAGACAGGTTACAATGTGTGAGGAGAAGCCTAGCTTTCCTTTACAACGAGGATCTCAAAGTCCCGAATACTCATAAACCAGAGGTTTTTACAAATAGCCAACGATTCAATCTCTGTTATTTTCCCTAACTTGTGTATACAGACGAACTGGTTTGGTAAAATGCGGAAAAACATGAGAGTACATAAAGCTCTTAAGGAATGGGATCCCAATCTTCATCCCTGTCTCTTAAAAGGGTGTCGGCTGAAAGAAGAGTTGTTTTGTTGGCTTTTGCGTCAACGTCCTTGTTATTCTCCCTTAGCACATGGAAGAAATTTATGGGATTTGATTCTTGTCACCAGTCTTGCTAATCTGAAGTCTTTGGGGGAAGAATTGTCCACTATAACTTTTATAATGGACTGAGAGTCACCAATTACATTAACCTCATTGATGCCTAGATCTTTGACTTGCTTGAGGCCTTGGAACAGAGCCAGTGCTTCTGCTTGGATGTTGGTATTGTGGCCCAAGACCTAGGCGAAGTTATGCTCAATACTTCCTACTGGGTTCTTAATGACACCACCTGCACTAGCTTTCCCAAGATTGCCTTTGGCTGCCCCATCGAAGAGAAGAGTATATTTAGAATGGTTATTCAACCAAGATGAAAAGTCTTTTTCCTTGAGTCTAATTTGCCATTCTTTGATTGACTTGCTTTGTCTCACGACTTGTGCAAACTGGAGGCCCAACCTTTCTCCCCATTCAATATCCTGCTGACTTAAATTGGTTTCCTCAAGCTGATCGCCCAGGCTTTCTTTCAGTTGTTTTTTTATCTTGATCAAGACAAGCTTCGCTTCCTGCACTTGAACTCTGAAAATTCTCTTGTTCCTTTCAAGTCAGATTTACCAACAAATGATCTTTGGCAAGGAGAGCCAGGCCACCTTGAAGCTTTCATTTTTTGGAAGTACCCCTAGGTAGTTGCTCAACCAGGTAGCAAACAGATCAACGATGGAGGTGGGACAGGTAAAAGTGTTTCTCTAGGGGCCTAGAGCCTCATTCCAGATCTCTTGAGCAAAGTTACATTCCAGCATTAAGTGACAAAGATTCTCTTCATTTTCAAGGCACATTATGCATCGGGAAGGCCCTTGGAGACCTCTTTTCTTCACTCGATCCCCTGTCAGGATTTTGTTGTGGCACATGAGCCAGCATAAAAAGTCGATTTTAGGAATTGTCTTGTGGCCCCAAAGCCCCTTCCAAGTCACAGGGTTAGGAGGGACGTGGGGCTGTTCCAACAATTTTGCATAGCCAAGCACCACTGTGTAGTTGCCCGATTGGGATCCCCATCCGTGTTTATCTTGTCTCCTAGCATGAATCGGGGCCATACCCTTCAGATGAGTAAAAAATGTATCACAATCTTGCTTCAGCCCCAAAGGCACCTGGAGCTTCTTCCAACCAATCCAGTTGCAGTCTTCCCAACAAGAGATATCCCACAACGTGATGAAGCCAACGTTGACCATCCAATCCCGAAGCATGTGGAGTGAGTTGATTTCGGCGAGAGGGGGAGTGATCATGATGTTATCTTCCCAGATGTTAATAAGCTTTCCATTACCCGGAATCCAATACCCATGGAGGTTTATCAAATGTGTAGCTTTGGCGCAGAGCTTTAGGAGATGTGATCTAGCTTTTGGAAGGGGGCTGTCAAGACAATGTTTCCTTTGGCCCCTGAAATATTTTTTCCACAGAACAATTTATGCCCAGCTCGACTTTGGGGCGATAATTCTCCATAATTTCTTAGCTCCCATTGCCACATTTTGAATGTTGAGGTCTTTAAAATTCAATCCGCCTTCCAACAGGGGCTTGGTGACTTTGTCCCATCTTACCAAGGGGATTCTCTTTTCGTTTTCTTTACCGCCTTTCCAGAAGAACTTACGGATGTAATCCTCCATTTTCTTGAGGATACAGATAGGAGCCAACATGACAGAGAATTGAAAGATTGGGAGGCTACTGAGAACAACCTTAATAAGCACTGTTTTACCTGCATGGTTGAGCCAGGAGAAGCCCCAGGCCTGAATCTCGAGCTTGAAATTTTCTAAAAGAGGGAGCTAGTCTCTGCTAAAGGCATCCTTTTGGAAAATTGGAAGGCCCAGGTACTTGAAAGAAGACCAATTGGAAGAGGCCGCAAAGCCCAAGCACCTGGAAATGGCATTGAGGGTGCTGACAGGAACATTCCAACAATAGATATGACATTTACCTTTATTTAGAATACTTCCCATTGCATCATAGTAATCATCCAACACTCCTTTGAAGCGAGAGGCCGAAAGCAATTTGGTTGTGCCCAACAACAGAGAATTGTCGGCAAATAACGCATGATTAATATTTTTGACTCCTCTTGCAATGTTTAGGCCCATTATCTCTTGATCTAGTTGTTTCTTCTCCAAGTAAAAGCTAAGAACAAAAGCTTGGAGAATGAAGAGGAGGGGGGAAAGGGGGCACCCCTGACGGAGCCCTCTTGAGGCTTTGTAGAAATCTGTTGCTCGCCCATTCACCAAAGGAGCGATCCAGGGCTTAGAGATACAAGCCCGAATCCAATTGATGAAGTTAATCCCGAATCCAAACTTGTGCAAAACATCAAAGAGAAAACTGTGTCTGACACGATCAAAGGCATTTGCGAGATCAAGTTTGACGACCATACCCTTTTATTTTCAGAGAAGACTTGAGTTTATCGCCTCTTGTACTAGGATGAAGTTGTCCCCGATCTGTCTCCCGTGAACAAAGCCCCCTTGATTCTCAGGGATAATAGAAGGGAGGAAACTTTTCAATTTGTTGGCTATCACCTTTGTTATCAGCTTGTAATCGATATTACAAAGAGATATAGGGCGAAATATGTTGAAGGCATTAGCTCCCTTTTCCTTAGGGATGAGGGCAAGGAAGGCAAAATTGGTGTTGCCCCCAATTTTCTGACAGGCTTGGGATTTCAGGACTAGTTTATGCAGATCCTTTTCGACTATCTGCCAACAATTTTGGAGGAATCTGGAAGTAAACCCATCTGGTCGGGGGGTTTTATCGGGCTCCATGGCAAAGAGGGCAGCCTTAATTGCTTCTTTAGTTACCTTAGCTTTGAGAATCTGATTCATTCTATTGGTGATCTTTGAAGGTACCACATCAAGGAATTTGGAGTTCTAGGTCCTCTCCCCTTCTTCGCTGTAAAGGTTTTTAAAATGGGAGGATGCTGCCCTTTTGATGCTAATGAAGTCCTTGTGAATAATGGCATCTTCTTTGATTTCTGAGATGGAGTTAAAGTTTCTTCTCACTTGGGCTTGTTTGTGGAAGAAGGAGGTATTCCTATCTCCCGCTTTCAGCGAAATGCTGCAAGATTTTTGTCTCCAATATTCTTCCTCCGACAAGCATGCCTTGTGGTACTTTTGTTGTAATTCTGCCTCCCTGTCCATAATTTCTTTTGTGATTTATGCGCTTTCCGTCTATAGTTGATGGAGCTCCAGGCTAGCTTGGGCTTGTTTTCTTTCAGAAGCTAGATTAGGGAGGGTTTTGGCCCAGCTTTTCAGGACTACTTTCACTCTTCTGAGTTTTTCCTCCTAGATGAAGAAGGGAGATCCCTTGACAGGCTCCCTCCAACTTTCCTTTACCTTCTTCATGAAATCCGGTTCCTTGACCCATAAAGGGCTAAATCTGAAAGGTATAGGGCCTAAGTTTTGTTGGGCCAGGAATTCGAGTTTGATTGGTTTATGATCTGAAACGCTGCAAGGGAGAATATGCATACTAGCCTCTAGACCTAAAAGAAGGAAATAACTTTGAACAAGAAACCTGTCAAGTCTTGCTGCAATATGACCAGGTCCGATTCTTTTATTTGACCAAGTGTACTTACCATTGGAGGGCTTGATGTCGAGCAGATCCCACTCTTGCATGAGGTCCTCCACCCATTCCCTTGTCGGACTCCTCACAATGCTGCCTCCACGTTTTTATGACAAAAGCAAAGTGAGATTAAGATTGATGGCGATGATGACGTTTTCCACATTCTCCGTTTCAGCCAGATTCTCGATGGAATCCCAGCATGTTAGAAAAATAGGACCGTGGAGCAATAAAATAAAACAAATGCAGAAACAAAACACAGAAGACACACAATACAAGAGAGACACGGATTTACGTGGTTCACCCAGTGTGGGCTACGTCCACCAGAGAAATTGCTAGGTCCTTCCTTTATTATTATCCAGCAAATGAAGGGATACAACCTACAGGAAAACCCGTTGTAACTTCCTCTTCTTTCTCTCACAGTCTCCTCTCTCAGAATACAATATTCACCATTGTCCATAGCCATAATACATTTCCCTCATAAAAGAGGGTTGCCTTCTAGGGCAAAAAAACCCTAACATAATCTCTACCGTTAGATCTGCGACCTTATAATGAACGGTCCAGATTTACAATGAAATT
>ML795257.1:123720-166932 GCA_009831015.1 Picea engelmannii
GCCACCTATGTTTTGGCCCCTGTTCCCATTGATATAATGATAATAGGGAATAATTTAGACTTAAGCTCTTCACGCTATAGATATATTCTCGAAAGGAAGTCCCTGAAATTTGAACAGGGATTCCGTTTATCTTGTTGATATTGACATCCTTTTGTATGAGATGGTCAATGACAATGGTCAGTGTGACCTAGGAGGCAGATTGAAAACATTATGTGTTAAAACAATTTGATCAATGTATTGCCATATAAGCTACATATCAATAAAAAATTAGCTGATTTACCAAAAGAATGAATTTATGTATTTGCAAATTTTTTTTATAAACATTTTTATTCACCAAATTTCATCTCATTTTTTAAATATCTTTGCTAATAAAGGAAATATGGAGATTCCTTGTGCCTATTCTGACACCTTGAAGGTACAAGTTTTAGGGGATAGATAAAAGTGGTTTATATTTTGTCATCTTTGATGAATGACAGGTTTATGGGTGTCGAGTATTTTGTCATATTTTATCATAAACATGTTCATACAAAACATGTGTTTTTTTTGCTACACAGTATGCTCACAGGAAATGCATCGAGCGTTGGTCCCATCAAAAAGGAGGAGATTCCAAATGTGAATTGTGCTGTCAGGTTTCATGACTTTTTATTTGGCCATGTTTTTATTCTTACTATCAACACTATCATTATTATCCTCCACTAATATTCTGAACTGGAAATGCATTCATAATTATTTTTTCTGAATTGAAATGTTGTGGATTTGAAATCGCAAGAATACAAAGCGAGAAGGGTTGACCGAATGCCGAGAGGAGATCCAGACATCCAGAAGAGTCAGGTAAGTATCGAAATTCTGACTCTATCCATGCTCAGGCCACCTATGTGTTGGCCCTTGTTCCCACTGATATAATGATAATAGGGAATATTTTAGACTTAAGCTCTTCATGCTATAGTTATATTCTTGAAAGGAAGTCTCTGAAATTTATTGACTAAGATTACCATTGTTAATTTATGGAGAGATGTTTATTTGTTTAATTAGGATTGCCTATCAATGGAGAGATGTTTATTTGTTATATTTATGTCACTTTGTCGAAGACGGGAAGGGTTATAGTGAGCATCGCTCTTGGGACGAAAACATGTGATCGTCGCTCTTGCGACGAACACATAGACAAAATTTTTCTTCCGTCAATAGACCGACGAATACGGGGTGTATTTAAATAAAAATTGAAAAATTGAACTTTTTCACTTGAAGTTTGCGACGAAATAGTACTTTCATCACAATATTTTCAATATGTAGTAGTGAAACAATGCTGCAAGGTAATCTCTCATACTACAAATTCATCCTCTTCACAGTCTGTTCAAAGGATGCACAAAAGGCCACTACAACCACTGCAACGTCAACATTATATCCAACATAAATAAATTATAGAAGAGAAAGAAGATATTGTTTATTCACCTACGATGGTGCATACACAATGCCCCGTCAATCCCATAGAAAATAGGTTGTTGGAATAGATTCAACCCCGCCAGCAACAGGTTCATGACAAACTTCCACAGACCAAGCAACACAACTTCTCCAACAAGGCACACAACTCACCAAGATTCAGATTCAGAAAACAATTTCCCCTCTTCCCCGAGCACTCAACGCAATGGAGACCATTGCTTCCTAATGGGGGATGATTGATCTAGGTGGATATTGGTGGTCACCCACCTGTTCCAAATTCCAACTGGCTCATCTTGACAGTTCTCAGTTTAATACGTTTCTCTGTAATGGGGACATTTCTTTGTAATTGTGGGTTCTGCACTTCCGAGGTTGTCTTGAATCCCTACACATCATCCAAGTGGATATTGGTGGCTGCCCACCTATTCCAACTAGCTTATTTTGGAAGTTTTCATGTCAGTACATATTTTTGTTCTTCCAAGGCTATTTTGGGGCCCTAAATAGTGTTTTCTTGGCTTCCACATTCAAACTGTACAAGAAGTCACAGTTTGAAGCCATAATGCATAGTTCTCAAAAATCCCTTTCCAACGGGTTATTACGTGCCTAAAACGAAGATCGTATGCAAAAGTTATGACCCCAAGAAATTAATGTACTAACTTACCCCAACGGGGCCCACACGAATTTTAGCGCTTCATCTCCTAGGGTTAGGTTTTTGGATGTCTAGGGTTTTGGCATTCATGTTTATCATAAAAAGGCCTTCTAAGCCTCATTGTAATCATCTTCTGGTGAATGAGCATAGCCGTCACATCTCTTCTTAGAGATAAAGCTGCCACCATTCTAGCGAGTCTTGCACTATGTATTTTTACAGTCTCTGTACATTTCTTTCATTAATAGAAATCATGTATTGTTGTATTTCTTTGTTTCTGGCAATTTTTATGTGTATTTCATTGTAATATCTCTTCTTTTATTTCGTTCCGAAAATAATCCGGATCAATATAGGAACAAGCATTTATCCTTAAAAAAAAAAAGATTTGCAACATGAACCAGATGATTCTGAAGACATAATGTGTTCTTCAATAATTGATTACTACTTATGTCGTCTTGAAGCTATCAATGACATATGTTTAACAAAATTTGCATCAAATTATACAAAAAAGGCAGGAAACGTCGAAATAGTGACAAGTCATATGTTATTAGGTATATGAAATACAACAAGCATAAAGATTGTGAGAATTACTATCGAGAAAAATAGATGCTATATGTTCCATATCGAGTCAATGAAAACATTTTCAAGAAAATCTACTCTACATGGGAGCATGCTTACAATTCCCTAATAGAGACCACAAAGGAAAATGAACGAAATTTTATGCATGAAACAAATTTGACATGGGGTGACCTTGAACATGCAACAAAAGAAATTGAAAATAAAGAAGAATAACTATTCAACATAAACATCTCTGATAACGAAGAAGAACTTCCGAAACATTTGTATTCAAATGTGGCCAACAACTACGAGCAATGTGATTTTGAAAACGATTTGTAACATTTCCAGAGCATAAGAAATATAAGAATAAATGCCAATCAACCTTACCAAATTGTAAAGCAACCACATATATTAGATAATTTAGAATTCTTTAATATTAGGATACAATTGAACCAAGAATAAACTACAATTGTGAAGGACATATTAACAAAGAAAAACAATGAACCATACAAACCAGTGCACTTGTTTCTAACAGGTGGTACAGGAACCAAAAAAACACTCACTGCCAAAGCACTATTCCAATCACTAGTTTGTTTCTACAATGTAAAAATGGACTACGATCCACTACAATTGAAAGGACTCATGACTGTATATACAGGAAAGGCAGTGTTCAACGCAGGGGGTTTCACATTGCACTCTGCATTATGTATGCCCTTTAACAAATCAAAGTACTTTCCATTGAATAGTGAAATATTAGATACACTAACAAAACATTTTGAACAACTTTATGTATTACTGATTGACAAAGCATATTTCATATGAGAAACATTCTTATATGAAGTCGAAAAACCTCTACGAAAAATAAAGCACACACCAACATCCTACTTTTTTAATGTCGACTTAATATTTTCTAGAGATATGGACCAAGCACAACCCATAAGGGATTCAATGATCTTTGAAGAACTAGTCATCAATAAGCAAAAAATTCCATACACATTTTGGCGAGATGAGGCCAAGTTCTATCAATTTCAAAGCACAATGCATAAAAAAGACATAGATTTCATTAGAATCTTAAACAAAATGAGACTTAATGAACAATCAAACCAAGACATTGAATACATAAATGCTCATTGCCATAGAACACCACTCCTAGATATGTTATTTCCGTAATTTTTTTAGGAACAAAGATGTGAAGAAACATAATGAATATATCCTCTCAAAAGTCAATGAAGAATTGGCAATTCTTGATGCTATTGATGAACATGAAATCTATCAAGACATAATGGTAAATTATGAGCAAGAAATAACATTACCAACAAGAGTACTACTCAAAAATAATATGTTAGTTGAACTGTATGCATGGAATTACAACATAGAAGACGGACTGGTTAATGGTGTTGATGGAATATTCAAAGGATACACAAAACAAGACAAAGATCTAGATGTTGTTTGGATATAATTTGCAGACACAACAATTGGAAAATCCTAGAAGAATAAACATTCTCAACTATATCAGCAAGGTCACATTCAACAAGCATGGACACCAATACTACGAATTGCAAAACCAAATGAAATTCCTAGAAACAGATCACAAATAACTATTCGAAAACAATTTCCAATACAATTAGCATGTGCTAGAACAATACATAGAACCCACGGGCTTACTCTAAATTAACTTGCATTTGATCCAACTGGAGTCAGAAGGCATGAATTTGTGAATACAACATTGACAAGAGTAAAAATAATTGATTCATTGTACCTACTCATGCCATTATCCCAAAAGAATTTTCATGTGCCAAACAACGTGCTAGATGAAATGAATCATCTAACAACAAATACATCATGGATAGTAGAATACATTGAAAGACCAAATTTGTCTATAAACAAATTTTCAATCTCTACATTGAACACATGTAGCCTATGGAAGCATCTTGAAGATGTAGTACAAGATAAAGGTTTGATAGAAAATATGGTTGTTTTCTTTCAAGAAACTCATTTAGACTATCCATGAATTGTTAATTAATTAAGCAAATTCAATATCAATATAGCACATTTTGTGCATGGAGTCCTCACTTGCATAGAAAAATCCATAGAAATAAAAATAACAAAAAGCTATTCCAATGATAAAGTTGAACTGATTGCGTCAAATACACATGCTCAACAATCAATTTGCATATTCAGTATCTATGCTGCACCTTTCACATCTATCTCAACAATAGTTGATACAATCTCAATAGAAAAAATCGAAATGGTGCAAAGAGGTTTTGTCTTTGTAGTAATTGGTGATTTCAACATTGACATTTGTGCAAAGAATCAAAACAGAAATTTGTTGCAAAAATATATGCAATCACTAGAAATGCAAGAAATAACACATAGGTTTTCACGGAAGGAAAAGTGTTTTATTGATCACATTTGGATAAACTTGTGAATTGAACAATGTCATGTTCATGTATTGGAAGCATATTGGTCTAACCATGACATAGTTTGTGCTTTGCTGCAGTTAGAGTGAAATTCAGATCATAGTAACATCCTCTTTGAAAGTTACAACGAACCAATACAACTCTATCTATATCATAACTTTATTCAAGAAAAAAAATTTAAATTATGTTCATTGTAAATATATTAAGGTTCTTAGAGTCACAAGTCACATTTACAGTGTCAAATGTTTGTTCTTTGATACAAAAAAAACGCAAAGATCCTCATTGCGTTCATCTATATTGCCATATGCACATTTATATCAATAATCAAGTTCCAAAACACCATTGCAAAGATAATTCAAATTGTTTTTTAAAGGTAAATCTTTGTTTCTTATTTTTTGGTAAATTAAAGTTCCATCTCTTTTATTCTTTCTTTTATGATTAGAAAATTCAACATTTTTATCATAAAATATAAATGAAAAATATGGAGTTTCCATTGTAGGCTTAGTCAAACTCCCAACAATCTTCCAAGTGAACTTGGCCATTGAATAACATAATTGTAGTATTGCACACCTACATGCACACACACTCCTACCTATATTGTATGCTATCCTCAATTTCTCTAGTAGAATAGTTGAAGCTAGGAACTTTTTTCATTGGCACTTTATTACTATATAGACTCATAGACTATTTGTTATGAAATATCTATTGGACTAGAGTTTTAAATTTGTTCCTTATATACATCAGTACTCTTATATTCATGGAAACTTCATAGACAAAATAATTAGGATCCAAATCCATAAGGAAAATTTCCACTTTGTTTCTACATGGTTTCCTATTTTTTAAGAATTTCACTTGGAAACTTTTTGGTTGCTAGCCTGTCCAGAAGGAGACACGAGTCTCCCAAATTTCTCAATGTTCTTAATCATACATTGGTGCTTTGATTATTTAGGTAACCTAGTGTGTCAAGGAGCTTGGTATGCTAAGTTCTGTATAATACTAAAATCGTAGTTTCATATTTTGTTTCCTACTTTTCAACAATTTCACTTAGTAACCTTTCTAAATTGCTCAATGTGCTTGATCAATAATTGGTGCTTCAATTGTTTAGATAACCTAGTGCATCAAGGAGCCTGGTACACTAAGTTGTGTATACAACTAAAATGTGGTTTCATATTTCATTTTGACGACTCTACTTCGTTCTATGTGGTGCAATTATGCTTTACAACACCAATATGCTTTCACAACCAAAGTCTTCCATGCTGCAATGCTAATGATTTATCATCCATCTATCATTGTTACAAACTATGTATCTAATCGAGTAGATTTTTAAATTGCTCCCCTCAAAGGCCCTAAGTTTCATTTTGTAATTGTCTTCTTCAAGGATGCAATAAGATAAAGTTCTTATGTTATTGCATTGTTTGGGAACTTATTAAGACCAAACAATGAAATTTAATATCAAATCAAGTTGATGTGCTCGGCAAGACGCTTCATAGCACCAATCTAGTTTCACAACCAAAGTCTTCCATGCTACCATGCTAATGACTTATTGCCCATCTATTGTTGTAACAACTTATCCATTGCACTTTAGTTTAAAATTGCCCCCTCAAAATCCCTAAAATTCATTTTCTTATTGGCCCGCCCTCAAATCCAGTAAAATATAGTTCATATTTTAATGCAATGCCTGGGAAATTACTAAGACCAAATAATCAAATTTAATAACGGACCAAGTTGATATCCTTGACAAGAGATCATAACTCTTATATGGATGAACACCTCATAAACAAAATAATTAGGAGACAAATCCATGAGGAAAATTCCCACTATGTTTCTAATGATTTTTTTTACTTCCTCACAGTTTCACTCGAAAAGTTTTAATTGCTAACATATCTAGATGGAGACATAAGTCTCTAAAATTCTTGAATGTGCTTGATGCTACATTGGTAATCTAGCACGTCAAGTAGCATGGTACACTAAATTGTGTATAAAACTGGAAATGTGGTTTCATATTTTTTTTTCCACTTCATTTCACTTTATGTGCTGCATTTATGCTTTGTAGTACTAGTTTACTTTCATAGCCAAAGTCTTCAATGATACTATTCTAATGATTTATTGCAAATGTATCATTGTTACAAAATATCTAATGGGCCAGAGTTTTAAATCCCCGCCTTAGAAACCCTAAAATGTATTGTTATATGGATGAACACCTCATAGACAAAATAATTAGGATACAAATCCATAAGGAAAATTCCCACTAGGTTTCTAATGATTTTTTTACTTCCTAACAATTTCACTCAATTTTTTTTTTTTGCTAGCATATCTAGATGGAGACATAAGTCTCATAAATTCTTGAATATGCTTGATGATACATTGGTAATCTAGCGTCTCAAGTATCATGGTACACTAAGTTGTATATAAAATTGAAAATGTGGTTTTGTATATTTTTTAACCACTTAATTTCACTTTATGTGCTGCATTTATGCTTTGTAGTACTAGTCTATTTTCATAGCCAAAGTCTTCAATGCTACTATGCTAATGATTTATTGTGAATCTATCATTGTTACAAAATATCTATTGACTAGATTTTTAAATCCCCCCCTTAAAAACCCTAAAATTCATTTTCTTATTGGCTTCTTCTTAAACATGGTAAACTAGAGTTCTCATCTTAGCCCATTGTCTAGGAAATTAGTAAAACCAAACAATCAAATTTAGTGTCAAACTGACTTGATATTCTTTTCCCCCCACCACCTCTGTCTCTTTCAATTCTTTGCTCTGTATAATGAGAGAATGCAACTGACATTAAAACACATCATTTAACTACAATGTAGGATGTTATAGTCTATTGATATTTTATACAAAGTAAACTATATTACTTTTCATATTTCACATTAGAAAATCTTAGAACATATAGTATAAAAGATATCAAATTTACTTGACTAATAACTATACACTATTGCTTTCCCTTTATAAAAATACATTGGTCTATATCAATAATATTTATTGTCAAATCCGTTTTTAAATAGATCAAAGTAATTGCTTCACTGTAGTGGAGAAATGTATATATTTCATTGTTAGGCTATCAACAAGGAGGCATGGGTTTTCCAAAATGCTTAGCATTCTTGATAATGCGTTTGTACTTTGATCATTTAGGTAGCCTAGTGTGTCAAGTATCTTGTTGCACTAGGTTATGTGTAAAGGTGAAGACATAGTTTAATATTTTACTTTTGCCACTTCATTTCACTCTATGTGCTTCATTTATGGTTTGCAACAACGTTATGCTTTGGTAAGCAAAGTTTTCCATGCAACCACGCTACTCATTAATTTTGAATATGTCATTGTTACATATTATCTAATGAAATAGACTTTTAAATTCCCTCCTCAAAATCATAGAAATTCATTGTCTTCTTAGCTTCTTCTAAAACCTAGTAACATGGATTTCTTATGTTAGCGAAACGTTTGGGAACTTAGCAAGACCAAACAATAAAATTTAATATCAAAGCAAGATGATGGCCTTCACGAGACATTAGTATTGTTGTATCAATCAAGAACGTTATAGATAAAACAATTAGGATACAAATGCATAAGGAAGATTCTGACTATGTCTCTAACTGGTTTTCTATTTTTAAACAATTGCACTTGGTAACTTATTTATCGCTAGCCTATCCAGAACTAGACATGGATATCCCAAATTCCTCAATGTGCTTTATCATTGATTGATGCTTTCATTATTTAAGTAATATAGTATGTCAAGTAGCTTGGTGCGCTAAGTTGTGTATAAAAGTAAAAACATGATTTCATAGTTTACTTTTACCACTCCATTTCACTGTATATGCTCCACTTGTGCTTTGCAACACCAATATGCTTTTACAAGAATAGTATTTCATGCTACCATTCTAGTGATTTTTTTCCCATCTATCATTGTTACGAATTATCTAATGGAGTGGAGTTTTAAATTCCCCCCTCAAAAGCCCTAAAGTACATTTTCTCTCATTGTCTTCTCCTAAAATACAACAAGATAGAGTTCTTATGTTAGGACAATGTCCCAGAACTTAGCAAAACCAAAGAATCAAATATAATGTTAGACCAACTTGACGCACTTGGGAACATGTTGTGCAATATCTTTTCTTTCACAGCCAAGTTCTTCCATGCTACTATGCTAGTTATTTATTTTTCATCTATAATTTTTATGGAATATCTAGTCGAGTATAGTTTTAAGTTGCCCCCTCAAAACCTCTAAAATCCATTTTCTTATTGACTTCTTCTAAAGCCTAGTAAAAAAAGTTCTCATCTTAGTCCAACCCAGTAAAATATAATCTTATGTAATCCCAACATCTACGAACTTACTAACACCAAACAATCAGGTCTAATATTAGACCAATTTGATCTCCTTGACAAAACATCAATACTCTTACATTGATGAACACCTAATAGACAAAACAATTAGCATACAAATCCATAAGAAAAAATCCCACTATTTTTCTAATCGATTTTCTGTTTCTTAAAAATTTCACTCATTTTTTTTTTTATTGCTAGATGGCCATATTTTTCTTCCTTTAGTTGAGATCATTTGTAGATATAAATTGACACTTCATCTGTTCAATAGAATTTATCAAGGACCTATGTTTTAAATTCCATTCAAAATGTAGTGTATAGTATTTATGTTATCAATATTATAAATATATTTTTACTGTTTCAAGTTTTCTTTATTTCACAGAATAAGTTTCAACTATTGACTACATATTTCAAATGTTTTTTAATTATGGAATGTTTCATTTGATGTTTGACGCTATCAATTACTGTTTGTTGATGACAAATTATTTTGTTCAAACTACAATCTTGAAGATTCATGTTATGGATAAACATTTGATGGCAATGCAATAAGTTATAAATCCTAGATAGATGATCTTATTACTGTGTGTTTTGGAAATTGCTAATTCAGATGTAGTCCCCAACGACTTGACTTTGGTTCCTTTATTATAAATTCAACTTTTCCAATCAATATGTTCGTTTGAAATTATCCGCTTTAACTATTTTAAAAAATATGTTTCCAAATATAATTATATTGCTTCTTTTACACTTTTACTTGACATACAATCTTCTTTATGCTATATCTTTAGATTCTCTAGATCTTGCTCTAATAAAATAAATATTTTTTGGCCCATAACAACATAAGAAAAAGCAATGAAGACAAACAAAAAAAAATAGCAACATTCGAAATAGAAAGAAAAAGGCAGAGATTGCAAAATATGGATTCAAATATCTTCTTCCAACATTCTCCAGCTGACTTGTATTTGCTTGCCATGTATAGGAACAAACAAATAGCTTCCGTCCCAATCAACATTGAAGAGATGACTAGTTGCAAGGCTAGGGAATTTTTCCATGGCAATGTTGTTGTCACATATAGAACAATACTTGTCAAATTAGAAAAGTCAATTGAGCTTTTGCGAGCAGATTTAACAAATGTGAAAGGTGAGATGAAAATAACCTTGAATGTCCGCACTAATTTCATTGAACAACATCAAGCAAAACTCCTACCAGGGAAAGCCATTCATATTACAAATTTCAAAATTGCACCTAGAACCAATTACAATAATGGCAAAGATGAATGTATTTTCTAATGGAACAAGAGACTAGTATAGAAAACATAACACCTTTTTTTCAGGAGTACAACTTCATACCAAACACATCAATTAGAGGAATTTTAGAAACAATAGAACAATATGTGCTTGGAACAATAGGTGCAATTATCGCCAGTGCAAAGAAATTAGGCATACAATATGCATTGGAAATCAAAGACGACAATTCAGAAAACGATAAGGCAACGGTAAGGCCATTTCCATCCAAACATTTAGATTACAATAGATTTATTTTCTTTCCATGTACTTTCTAAGTAAAAAATGAAGATTAATGTAAGTCTTCGTTAAAATGTAGCTACAATTATTTCCAACATTCACAACATAATTTGCTTTCATTGAAGAGAAGTTTTCAAAGAAATAATTTCCTATGTTGTTATTCAGAAACATTGTGAAACGAAAAGAAACAACTTCAAATGTATTGCACACAAGCCAGTCAACGTTCATTGCACTGTTAAAGGCAAAACAAGATTTTGATGATCTAAAACTATTGCTTAAGTGCACAAACTAGGTAAAATTTAGTAAGCATCTAAAGATATGTTATATTATACTTACTCTTTATTTAAAAGATATTGACTCATAGTTACATTCACTCATGTCAAATATGTTCAAGGCATATTGGCAGTAGCAAACTATTGCCCATATGCTCAAAGTGCAATTTAATAGTAGAATATTTTGAATCAATACAAAGAACAATGTTGAATTGTGCTAAATCTCAGGCTGAAACACCCTTCAACTATTCACACTGGTTAACATGCAACATAGTTAACACAAAAAATGCAAAAGTATCATGTTGTGTTAAAGATGATATCTTAAGAAACCTTTTGCCAAATTTAACAACATTGTCATATGAAGATTACCTAAAAGAAAAATATGATGTTATCTACATACTCCGTGACTTTATTGTTCATGGAAAATTTATGCTCAATCAGGACAATACAATAGTTGAAGTAGAGAAAACTTCAGGAGAATAAGATTTCCTTTGTTTAATTTTTGCAAAAAAATAAAACCTTCCAACAAAAAAGGTATGTTTAAAAAGATTGATTTACTAAGTTCCTTACAATTTCAATTTTGCAATTTTTTCAATGTGTTATGACATTCAATTTCATTGTAAATTGCAGGGATATCAAATTTGTCAAATGGAGGCAGAATCACTAAGTATCACTAAGGAGACTATAGCAATGATATTTTTTTTAATACAGTTGCCTAGTCTAATTTCCTTTAGGGTTATGTTTTCCACTTGAACTTTAACAACTAGTTCAATTTAACTTTCATCTGAAAGTAATAGTTTCTTGCACACTTAACTCTAAGAATTTGGATTTCTTGACAACATTTGTGTTGATATCTGTATTTCCTTTCAGATTTAGCTCTAAGAATATGAATGGCTTTATAGCATCTGTGAATTAACAATGATTTAGTAAATATTTGAATTTCTAAATCTTTTTTGAAATTTTGAAAATTAGCAAGGATCTTGATCTTGTCTATATTGGTGGTTTGGACAAATGATGGACAAATGCCATTAATATTGGAGTCTTATCTATATTAGTCCCTCCATATTCACTCTTTATGCACACCTGCTCTGCATTTTCTTGATTAGCTTTTCTGTCTAAATAACAATGATGGACATATGTCATTAATATTGGAGTCATTGTTGTCAAGGTCTTGTTAATTTGTTTACATAAATTAATTTCCATACTAATTTCTGTTGTGTCATTTTTCTTATGCATCTTTGTATTGACTCTTGTATGATGTCTATTCTCCGTTTTCTTCTAATTAAATGCTATAATTCTTGTTAAGGTTGCATATGGAAAGATGCATTTTCCTTTAGGCCATATTGCATAAAAAAGCCTACTATGTACAAGATATATCAAATATATGTGTAACTTATTCAATCAACATGGATATGCTTAAAACATTAACTATATATATATATATAAATCACATAAGGATTTATGTACACTTTCATCTTTGAGCTATATAGAACTATTCTTTTCAGACATTCTCAAGAGGCAACCACTTTGCATAAACAACCCCGCTATGCATAAACAAAACATGGACAAAAACGCTAAGTACACATTCAGAAACACGTCTAGATTCTAGGTATACGGTTTGGAGATTACGAGTATAATTTAACAAATCTCAATCTGATTTCAAGTATAATTTAACAAATCTCAATCCCACCAATTTAAAGCAGTGCACAAGTTGAGATTCTTCTAACCATTGTGGCTTGAAGATACTTTCAAGCTCTTTTGGGAATTTAAATTGACATTTAATAAAAGGGGTAATTTTAAGGATGGAAATTTATTTTGAAATGTAGAAACCTTGGTGAATCTTATTGGTCCTTTATATGTCAATAGGGGAGAAGTTGTCACGTGATGTTAGATTTCAAAGATTTCAAAAATTTCAAAAATTTAAAGTCCACTTAATTAAAAACTCAATTAAAAAAGTAGACTCAATTAATAAAAACAAAAATTACACATGCTATTATATATATCATATTTACTATTACTTTAGTATATTACTTTAACATTTACTATTACTATTACTATTACTTCTATTATTTTAGTATTTAGTATTTATTATTACTATTACTATTTACTTTAGTATATTTACTATTACTACCAACATAGATGCATCTTAAACCTGGATCTATTAAGCTTCCAGAGGGATCAGATTGTACCCACAAATTAAGATGACATTGACATTTACTACCTCGTATAATATATTAATACACAATATTGTTTCGTCGACAATACTTATGTGTAAAGAAAAACTATCATTATATACCATAGTCCTAACTCTAACTCCTATGCCAACTATGCAACCTTGTTAACAATTACTATAACAACAGAGAGTTAACATTTAGAACTTTGAAAATAACATATCACAAAATCAACAAAGCTTAGGACTTTGAATTTGAAGGTGACATATCACAAAATTAATATGGCAACAGACCTTAGATCTTTGGAGGTATTTGTGCAGCGTGCTAATAATATGTGCTAAATTATAATGAGAGATATCAATCAATGGGGAAAGCACCGCGTAAGAACAGTCAAGGGAGAATGTTTCCTACAAAGTAAGAGTAATTCTATTAATTCAAGATCAGAGTGGTGGCTTATAAGAGTTTAAAGAACAATCAAGGGAAAAAACTCCCTAAAAGTAAAAAAGCAAAAAGTAATTTTATTCATTATTGAGTTGTGTAACAACTCCAAACTTTGCGGTTCTGGTCAACATAATACCTACCACTTTATTTAAAAGCAAGCAGGGTCTAAGGCAGTGATGCCATTTATCACCTTTACTCTTTATCTTAGTGATGGAGAGCCTAAAATTAATTCTTAAGCAGACACTCACAGAAGGGAAAATTGCTGGTATAAAGACCTCAAGACTCATTAAAAATTTTATTTTTCTATTTGTGGACGATATCCTGATAATGAACTCGACGAGGGTTTCTGACTAGGAGGAGATAGCCTCCATTATTTCTACTTTTTACCGAGCTTTGAGGTTGGTCATCAATCCTTCAAAATCTTCGATGCATTTTTCAGGTTTAGAAGGCTCTGATTTAATTCCATAAAAAGCTCTTTTTCCTTTTAACTTTGCTAAGTTGGGTGCATGTCTCAAGTACTTGGGCTTTTTCCTTAAGCCAACCAACTACAGGGTAGAGGATTGGCGTTGGTTGATGCAGAAATTCGAAAGAAGGATAGGACACTGGTCCTATCATTGGTTGACAGTGGGAGGAAGACATGTCTTGGTTAAAGTGGTTCTCGAAAGCCTACCGGTATACTGGCTGACGATATGAAATTTTCCTTCCACAATCTTAAATAGGATCAGGGAGATGATGTATAGATTTTTTTGGTCCAACTGCAGAGAGACAAAGTGATTACACTTATGCAAGTGAGAGACTTTATCAAAGATCAAAGTTTTTGGAGGTTGGGGCTTCAAACACATTCTTTGGTTAAGCAAAGTGTTGGCAACAAACACCTTATGGCGCTACCTCTTCAATGATGGGATTTGGCATAGGGTTTTATTGGATAAGTACTTTCCCTCTCAGTTGGTGGTTTCCTAGTTGAGGCGTCCTTTGGTGAGCACAAAAAAAGCCTCTAGTACTTGGAGATGCCTACTCAAAACCCTTCAAGTGGTGATGCACTGGACAATGTGGAGGCCTGACACGAGGATGCTGGTTCATTTGGGTGAAGATGCGATTCAAGGGCTGGGAAACAATTCGTTTTTTTCAACTGGTCTCATCAAATCTTTAAGGGACAATGACTATCATATTCTATATCAAAAAATAGACAGGAGAAGCCAAAGTCCTTCTACTTTCAGGTGGAAACTAGATAGGGAGTTGGGTTTAGGTAGCCATAAGCCAGAGGAATGGGAAGATTTCATTAAAGCACTGACTCGTGAAGGTATTTTCCTCACAGATTCTTCGGGCGAGCTGGTTTTGACAGGAAACAAATCCATGGGTATTATGACTACAAAAAACGCATATGATGCTATAACAACGAATATTTGGACAAGGAGCACTAATTGGTGGCACAATGCGATGTGGAAATGGGACTTGACACTTAAACTTAAGTTGTTCACCTAATTGCTGATGGAGAACATGATCCTCACCTGGGATACATTACAAATAAGAGGGTAGTAGGGTTCGGGCATTTGTGTCTTGTGCAAGAAAGATATAGACTCAACACAACACTTGATGATTAATTGCTCATTTTCTCAACAGGTTTGGACTAGACTATTGACAACTCTCAAGATCACTGATGGGTGGACAAGTGGCAACATTCAACTATTTTTTTAAGGATTGGAGGCTAAAGCACACTAAATGGACCACTCTTCCTTCAATCATTTGCTGGAATATATGGATGGAAAGGAACAATGCCATGTTCGAGGAAGGTCTTCCGTCCATTGAAGGTATGTATTATAGGACTCTAGGATGGATAAGGGACAGAAAGATTCAGTTACAAACATTTCATAAATTGAAGCAACCGCCAAAGTTATCTATTAGAAGAGAAACGACTTGGTTTGATGGGGTAGCGTAGGGAAATGGGAAATGTAGCGGATCAGGTGGTATAATCAAGGACACTATTCACACTAGCTACAAGTGGTGTCTCAATTGTGGTCGGGGCTCTAACAATAGAGAATAACTTCTTGGAGATTGGGCCTTGTTGTCCCTGGATTTGTGGCTACACATTCTAGATCTTTAGGTTATTAGGGTTTCAAAGCTTATTATTGACTGGCTAAAGAGGACCAATGACCTCCAGGCGATGGGTGTAAATTATTGGAAAGAGCAGATATTATCAATCACCCAAGACTTATCAGACCTTGGCTTCATTCATTCCTAAAGAGAATTCAATCGGGATGCAGATGCCCTCTCCAAACAAGCTCTCCACTTTCAGGAAGGGATTCTGAATTTCACTTGAATGGAAGATGGACAAGCAGGTCCAGTTCAATCCCTCCAATTATATTGACTTAGCTATGATTATCATTTTCTGTGTTATGTATTGTTGGTTCTTGCATCGATTCATCTTTCCATCAATTAGGCAGGAGCATGACTGATCTTCCTGTACACTGTTTTTTTACTTTCTGCAGTTCGGTGAATTTTTTTGATATGCAGGGCCGATATGCATGTGCATTGTTTTTTCACTCTGTAGTTCGGTGAAATTTTATGTTGTCTTGCCTACCTAGCAACATTTTTTATTTCTTTGCTATAACTCTGTTAATATAGGCTCTTTGTCTTTTCGATTGTACAAGTTTGGTTACTTAGAACATAAACTGTTATATTATAAATATAAGAGCAATTTCTTTGTGGAAAAAGGAGGTTTTTTTATTTTAAGTTGTTTATGATATTAATAAAAATGTTTTTTTATAGATTTTGTGTTTTTTTATATTAATTTTTTTAACATATATTTAGAAAAGTTTTTTTTGTTAGATAGCATCGTTGAGACAAACTCTAAAACATTTAAAAATAAATGATTTACAACTACTATCTAATAACTAAATAATTTACAATTAATTGGAATGGATTTAGATTTCCTTCATAATTTTCTTTTTTAAGAAATGAGAATCTAACACATTCTTCAATTATACATGATTCTCAATTTTATTGAATATATATTTTTTTTAACAAATATTAATTTAACACATTCCTCATTTACACAATCCCTAAGTTACACAAGTAGTCATTAATAGTGTTTACTAAGTTTGCAATACTACTAAATTAAATGTATAACTTTTAGCTCAGATATACACTAAGTCATAAACAAATTTCAACCTCCTATAAAGCTTCAACAATAAAGCAATAAAATCAACACTAAAATGTACTTTACGAGCATAAATACTAAATGACAGAGATTTGAAACTAAAAAACAACAGAAATAATAATGAACATCATACAAATCACACCACTTGAACATTAGAAATTAATGGGTAATGCCCCTGGAAAAAACCAACTTGGGAAAACTAGTTCAAGGAGATTCTTCTTATTGAGATAAGAGAAATGTTATATCAGAGTTTACAACAACAAGTAATCAACAACAATAAATTCTTGAAAAATGTGCCAACAGACTTCCTCGATTTGCATGTTAAAACTACACAAAACAGACCTCAATTTTCTGCAATGTACAGTCCCTTTAACATAAAATAAAATATCAATATCTATGCACATTAGCAGTACTGTTCTGCACAAATTTCATACAACAAAACAACTAGAAAATTGTGCCCTCCTCTTGCCTCGATTTTCTATGCCTCTATGCACTTGTACGACCTCTAAACAGTGTTGTACGACCTTCCTTTTCACTGTTGTCCACTCAACATTTAATGCTACAATTTCTAGGAAAGTATGCCCTCTTCTCCTCTTGGAAATCATTCCCTCCTTCAGTTGTATGGACCCTCTCCTTCCTTAAAAATCATGGCCCTCATCTAGATGTACATAACTCCCTCTTTCCCTTGGAGAATGCACCCTCCTCTTGTTGTCACTTCTCCATGAGCTCAATCTCTCTTGAGAAAAGTGACTCTTCACCTTACCGCTCAAGCTCTCCTCAAAGTGTGTGCTCTCTCTCCCTCAAGTGATGCCTTTATGCAATTTTAATGTGTAACTCCTCTAACCCTTGGTCTCCCTTGAGTGACTCTTCACTTTCCCTTGAGATCAGTAGTCATGCCTTAATCTTCCATTGAGATCACTTAAGTCACTTAAGTGACCCACTTTTCATAAAGTCACTTTTACACATTAAAAAAATAAAATTTCAACTTGAATTTATAAAATCACTTTATAAAAATAAAGTCACCAGGGAGAAAATATGCTCGGTCACTTCCACATGTTGGGCGTCGCTAATGCAGAAGTACCTTTGAGCTACCAAATCTAACACTCCCTCTTAGAAATAAAGGTACTTCTGGTACCTCTGTCGTAATCTGTCTCCAAATCCATTATCCTATCCGTTGTCGTAACTGCTCCCTCTGAACTAGAGACCTCTGCTCCCACTGCACTAGAAGCATTTACTGCTACCTTCGCTGATTTATGAACTGAAGACATGCTCCTAGGAGACTCCATAGTATCCTGGGCATCCATTTATGTCAAATCATGACTGTCAAGTCCTGGAAGAGGACTAAGTCCCCGGTATCAACTCTCTCTCTCGTGCAACCTGCCCACTCTCTCACACAGACTTTGAATCCAGAAATCCACTGGATCCAAAAATAGGTTGTCCCAACAACTTATACAACATACCTTGCTTAATTCCAAGCCTCGTTGTTGTATCCAAGGTTGCTCTCTCTGACCGTATGATCATTTGTCCATCCTCTAACATCACTGCATACCCCTTATCCAACAAAGTTGATACAGAGAGCAAGATGACCCTCAACTCTAGTACATGCAATACCTCTTCCACCTTCAGAGAACCTCATGACTCTAGCTGGAAATCCACGGTTCCAACCCCCTTCATTGCATGTGTGGTGTCGACCCCACTATCCACACACATATCTGAGTCTGTCTCTGACACACTAAGGAACATTTACCTCATTCCCGACATATGGCTAGATGTGATTCCTGTCCCGTGAGGTGGACCAATCAATGGACTTCTTCTTCCCCTTACTCTTTCCCGCAAGAGAAATATTTGGTTCCTCTTTGCAGCAGAATAAACCCTAGCCTAAGATCTATCCTTTGATCTTGCTGGCTATTATATTTACTTATTGCCTCCTACTGGAAACCTTCTTCTAGAAACCCACACAACAAGAATCTTTTTCCCTTCCCTTCTTCCAGGCAAAACCCCTTTGCAACTCACTGCAAATCAAGTGTCAAATCTCTTGTCTGCTAAACCTAAGAGCACAACTCTTATACCATGTAGACATTTTAGCGCAAATATACACTAAGTCATAAACATATTTCAACCTCCTATAAAGATTCAACAATAAAGTAATAAACTCAACACTAAACTGTACTTTATGAGAAGAAATACTAAAGTATAGATATATGAAACTAAAAAAAACAACAACGGAAATAATAATGAACAACAGACAAATCACACCACTTGAACACTAGAAATTTCTAGGCAATGCCCCTGGAAAAAACTAACTTGGGAAAACTATTTCAAGGAGATTTTTCTTATTGAGCTCAGAGAAATGTTATATTAGAGTTTACAATAACAAGTAATCAACAACAATAAATTCTTGAAAAATGTGCTAACAGATTTCCTTGATTTGCGTGCTAAAACTACACAAAATATACCTCAATTTTATGTAATGCATAGTCCCTTTAACAACAAATAAAATATTGATATATGTGCACATTAGCAGTACTATTATGCACTATTTTCATACAACAAAACACCTAGAAAATTGTGCCCTCCTCTTTCCTTTATTTTCTTTGCCTCTATGCAGCTGTACGACCTCTAAACAATGTTGTATGACCTCCCTTTTCATTGTTGTCCACTCAACATTTAATGTTGCAATTTTTAGGAAAGCATGCCCTCTTCTCCTCTAGGAAATCATGCCCTCCTTCAACTGTATGGACCCTTTCCTTCCTTGGAAATATTGCCCCTCCTCTAGCTGTATGGGCCTCCCTCTTTCCCTTGGAGAATGCACCCTCCTCTTGCTGTTACTCTCACTTCTCCACGATCTCAATCTCTCTCTTGAGAATAGTGACTCTTCACCTTCCCGCTCAAGATCTCCTCAAAGTGTGTGCCCTCTCTCCCTCAAGTGCCGCCTTTATGCAATTTTAATGTGTAACTCCTCTAACCCTTGGTCTCCCTTGAGTGACTCTTCACTTTCCCTTGAGATCAACAATCACGACTTAATCTTCCGTTGAGATCACTTAAGTCACTTAAGTGACTCACTTTTCATCAAGTCCATTTTACACATTAAAAAAATAAAAGCTCAACTTGACTTTATAAAATCACTTTATAAAAATAAGTCACTAGGGAGAAAATATGTTCGATCACTTCCTCATGCCGGTTGCCGCCAATGCAGAAGTACCTCCGAGCTACCAAATCTAACATGAAACGCTTATATCTCATGTAGATACTTTAAGTTATAAGATATGTTTAATGTTTTATGATTCAAGAAATGAAATAAAGAACTTATATATTACATTACAACCTGACCTTGGTAGGAATATAGACTTGTTTAGGAATCATGCTCTTAAAAAATAAAATTAATATATATTTTGGTTAAAATTCTAAACATATATTATGTAAAATTGTATGATCAAAATCTAGAGAGAAAATGCAAAAAATTATAAGTAGAATTTGCATATAAAAATCAAAAGAAATTGACACTTTAAGAATTTGCATAAAACATAAGAGGAAAGGCATAACAAACATATAACTATCATCAAATATTCATTTGGTAGGCAGAAGAATTGTCAAATTCCAAGTTAGGAGCAACCTTGCTTCAGATATAACAAATTGATTAGTAATGCAAAACCATTTTGATTTTGAACATAAAGTAGTTTTTGGATGTCATGGTTTTAATTAGAATGTTAACAATAATGTCAATAATGTCTTGAGTGTATAGATGAATGGATGTGCTATATTATCTATGTAGTAGTTAAGGATATAATGTTCACAACTAGGTTCTTTGATTATTGGTTACCATTAACCAAAAACATGGATGTGTTTTAGCTTAATTTTTAAAGAATGTTAATATTTTTTTTTATAATATTTTGATTTATGTGAAATGTGACAGGGAGAGAGCGCTTGAGGCCTTATTTTCTAAGTGACCACAAAAGGAGGTTAGTAGTAATCATACTTTTGCAATTATGATGGTGAAGGTTGTAATCTTTTGGGATATACTAATTTAGTTTATGAATGCTTAGTTTTTGCATGTGCAAAATTGATTGAATCTTTTGGAACAACTTTCGTTGCACTTTGAATAAAGAAAACTAACTACAACAAACCATAAAAAAGAAGAGTGGAAGTGAAGTTTGGGATGACACACAAATTAGGGCTCATATCCACTAGAGGTCAACATTCCTAAGCTGTTTCTTAAGGCGTTGATCTAGTATATTGGGAGCATGTTCATCCACCACCTTTACTCTTCCATTGCATGGCACTCCACCTAATTTATCTCATGTATCTCTTATCGATTTTAGTTGTTGGTATTGCATTCATATCTATATGCATGTCACTAGTGCTACAATGTTCATCCAAATGTTGATGTTTCCTCACTTATACATAAATATATGCATGTATATATGGTTTCATTGTGCATGTATTGTTGGTGGTGTCATATTATTCATTAGTTATTCATGGGCAATTCTAAAATCCGAAGATAATGGATTTCCCTGTGAGTCCCAATCTAAAATTCAAACATAGTTGGTCACCCCATGAGTCCCAATACAAGGAAATATGTGTATAACATAGGAGATGGAGAGCAGTAGCCACTAGCCATGACATGGCTTTTGGTGGCCCATCAACAAAGACTAAGCTTGGTTTCTCAATGTTTCTCATAGAGATCTCACAATAGAGAAGGATGTAAAAAACCGATTCCAAATTGAAGGGGATATGTTCTTGTTTTCAGGTGGGGGAACCATGTTACCTTGTGATGTGGATGCTTACTTTAATGGTTTCCATAAGTTGATTCATTTGACATATGGATCTATTAGGACTATCATTAATACATGGTGTGGTGTGAGTATTTTATTCAATGCACCCTATTGTTTCTTTTTTCTACTTAATTCAATTGATTATCTCATTTGATGGAAGAAAACTATATAGTAAAAGGAGACATTTAAATTCATATGTAGGATTCACGGGAGAGTGATTACGGTCATAACAAGACGAGTTGCGGAGAAACAAGTCCCTGCCAAGAAGGGAAGAAGTAGAAAGCACTTGCTTTTAGTAGAACCAAATATAAAGAAAAAAACAATCCATGAAGACTTTGTATCTGTGCACGTGCAACTAGAGGCAATGGTACATTGTGAAGTATAATGTTATATTAAAGTCGAAGTTCACCTGTACATTTAAGCATTTAGATATAAGTGGTTTTATTTTATTAGTAAAGTGCATGAGAACAGAAGGCACAATTGCTTGCATATAAAATTAAAATTAAAATAAATTAAGAATTAAACTATATAAAAAAAATTAAAACTAAAATAAAACTAAAAAGTAATACACTAAACAAAAACTAAAACTTAAACCGAAAAACTATTCATGGTTGAATTATTTATGCACACTTTTGCTATCAACTTTCCTCTTGGATTCTTGTCTTGTAGTGTTGTAAAATCTGTTTATAAAAGGTTAAAGCCAACAATAAACCACTTGTTTTGACGTTTGTGCATTTTGGTGATATGGTGATACTGTAAAAATAATTCTAGGATTTTGTGGCACAATATTTGAACATGCATTTTATCAAACTGAATCAATGTCTATTCAAACTAAATCTCACTCAAAGGCAATAACTCACGAACAATGTGTAATTCACCTAACAATATTAATTCCCAAGTAATGATACAATGGCTTTGTGGTCAAACCTGGCACAATAAAACTAATATTTACAAGACAATAAAAATAAAAAATCTCTTTTCCATCTATTAACTTTAACTTTTAAAACTTGAAACCTCATGATACAAACTCCCCTACGATCTTGGGTGATGATTCTTCATTAGCGTTGCAATATTTTCGGTTTTATTCCTGCGTGTAAACAAAACCAATGATTAAAAACCACATAAGAATATATTTCCACTATCATTGTGCCATTAGCCACGTATATTGAAGGGCGAGCTACATTAACTAACAAATATTGAACAGTGATCTTGTAGATGATTTATTAAACTCCTGCTACGTGCATTGCATGGCATGTAGTGGTCTCCACCTAGTACGCATGCTGGAATGCAGTTTTCATGTATCCTATTCATACATCGCTCTACACTTGGTTTGGTCTAGCATTTACAGTTCGTGTTTCCATGGAATAAATACTGCAAATTTTGGAGGAGATTTGAGCCCATGAAACGATGTGAATTTCGATGGAAATACAAGCTACCACAATACCCCATCAATGTCAGCTATGATTCCACTTTAGAACGCAACACAAATGGGTGCAACTGCAAGTAACACTTCATTACTTTCAGCCCTCTGCATGGCTAGTTCATGCCTACATTAAGCTTGGCCCTCTAGGCGAGAAGGATTAATAGTTTTCGATTTGAAGGATCAATTTCAATCTTTCAGGCCCATGGATAACGATATTTCCGCCTGCAATTCTCTAAGATCTCAATATTGTTTTAGTGAAATTTAAATCCAGCAGAGATCATCAAAGAACCCATGCCATCGTCATGAAATCTCAATATATCCCCACCTACAAATTTTTACACCAAGTGGTCTTTATATTACCGAAAGCCATATATGCAATTAGCTACATTTGGTGGGAAGTTTATGGATTCCTGTACTAGTTTTGGTGGAAATGGGCACCCTAGAAAGAACATGGGAGAATCCCAATTACAAGGAAGAACATGGGAGAATCCCAATTACAAGGAAGAATTCAATGATTGATAATCCCTGGGGGAATCTAAATCTTGAAGTTGGTGGAGATAAATTAACATGAGATTTCCTCGGGGTGGGCGAGGTTGCAGGAGGAATACCAAGGTCTCTCTCAGTACATGATATTCATGTCAATGACAGACCTCAATTTGCTTCAGGAAAGGATCAACTGAACTCGTATATAAATGATATCAAATATCCCATAGACATCCCCAATTCACATGGAGGCAAAGCTCAATCGCCACAAAAATCTTGGGATGTCTCCTAAGGATTATTAGTGGAAATGTAGGATTATTATTTTTGTTAGTACTGCTTCAGAGATAGTATGGATGCAAATCTATCAATGAAATTACATGTGTTTATCAACTCAGAAAAACTAGTGACCTAACACTAGTGGTCCATTTTTTTCTTGTTAATTTTTACAGATATCGGTAGCATGGTCCATTTTTACTTCTTGTTAATTTTTACAGAGTTTACAGAGATCAATAGCTTGTATCTTGAAGGATTTTTCTTTAGAAGGAAGTCTATATCGGTTGTAATTTTCAGTTAAGAAGGTGAAGAATATGGTAAGGTGTTCCAGTAGGATGTCGGGAAGCTGCAAGGTAAGAGAGCATTACCTTTCTGCAAACTACTGAGTTCAAATATTTTTCAATAGCAGAAGATAAAATAATATTCAACAATTTTTTTATTTGCATGATATCAGAAAAATAAGCTGGCACACCAAAGATGCATATGAACTTATAGAACTTACAAAAGATCTGACGAAATCTCAACATCGATAGGTCTGCAACACCTGAAACTTTCATCCACTTATAATGTCGTTATCCTTCAATAATATTTTTAGGAATTAATGGATCTCATTGATCATGTATGAAACCTCATAAGACTGGGTGATCTTCATGTACGTGCACGCAACAAGGTGTTGTGGTCATGTGCACATGGTGGTGGGCATGGCATTTTAGGAGCTTGACAGTTCGTGACCACCATGAACGATATAATAACTGTACATCTGACTCACCTTCTCCTATTCATTTAGTCTTTGACAGTCTTCTGTTCTCTTTAGCAGTATATTGCATGTGGCTCCCCTAGACCTGGAGATGCACATCTTTTCCAAGCTGTGCGAAGGATCCTTCACTCCTTCATTCCTTCAAAATCCAAAGAGAATATGGCGTTCCCAGGAAGGCCCTTCACTTCTTCATTCTTGACCGAACAATTTGACGTTTCCTGTGTTTGCAAGTTGTTATTAATATATATGATTTACACTAGCCAACATGCATTTTCATGCGATTCCATCATCTAGTTGTCAATACAGTGAGCACACTGATGCTTTAGAATTGCATTTTCTGACCATGGATGCTTCAGAATTATGACTTTGAGACCTTCATCAGAGTTAAATTGAACCTAAAATTGTTGCAGATTACGACAAAGTTGTAGTGAAAACCTAACCTATTGTTGTTCTTTCGTAGATTAAAGAAGAAGGCGGTTGGGCTTTGATATTTTGGAGGCTTTCTGAACAACTTCCACCCACGCCTTTACCAGGGACTGGACAATTGAATCAATTTTACAATATGTTGGGAAGGAAAACTCCATTGGAGTCACTGTGTGCAAAGTGAAAGAGAGGGTGAGTTGTTAATGGAATGGACTCGACTGGACTAGATGAAGGGATGCGCAGATGAAGATGGAATGGGCTTGGTCGAAGGGATGCACATATGAAGATGGAATGGGATTGGTCTTGCGTGGCCTTATTTGCTAATTATTCAATGGATTCACCACCATTGATAGACACAAATATTGCATGTTCTCAACCTCTTTTGTTGGGCACATAACCCTATTGAAGAACCTCACCCTAATGAAGAACTTGAACCTAGTAAAGAAGGGGAGTGTAGAGCGGAAACATTAAATGTTAACTAATTAATGCTATCTATGGAGATAACATTGGTTCACCTGAAGAGATGTACACCTTAATGTATCCATCATTCCGTAAGTTTCAAATGAAAAACTTTGCATATCTTCTCCCTATGCCTCGAGAAAAGGCCAAATAAGACCTCAAATTGAAAACTTAGGATAAAAAATCAAATTTGAGTATGAAAATTGCATAAAACTTTCAAAACTTTGGTTTAAAATAGTTCGTGCAGCTTTGGGTTGAGTGCATAACTAATAAACTAGCTAAAAACCATTTACTAATAGTCCCTATAACCCGAAGGGCAAGGACTAATAAGAAGATCCATATCTCATATCATGCCAATAACATATTTAACTATTTTTTTTTCATTGTTCCTATACCAAATATTCATGTTCACAACCACCCTTGTATGCCTTTCAATCATGGGATTCTATGCTACACTCTTGTTGTATGCCTTTCAATCATAGGGTTCTCTAAATTTTGGTTGTAAAATCATACTACATTTTCATTATATACCTTTCAATCACGGGGTTCTATGAATTTTGGTTATAATGTCATTTACATTTAGTTGAATTTTAGATTAAGAAATTGATTCAAGCAAAACCTTTAGGGTTCATATACATTGATATGACCTTCATAATATAGTGTAGTGTAGCCTATTGTGGAATATGCATAATATAATACTAATAATATAATATAATATAATCAAAGTGAAAAGGCAATTTACATGAAGACTCTTAATCTTACAAGTGGGAACCCTCTTGTAGTCAAAAGTTCTTAAGTACGCGCAATACTACATCACCATTCATTGGTTCGTCTCTATTCTTTCCCTTGCTTTTTCCATTTCTCACAATTATATATATATTATAGTTGTGAATAGATAGACTTTAACGTACGTGATACAAAGAAATTTCAAACGTTTCAAAGAAGTATGGTTAGTGATACTTTTAAAGTATGGGAAAAGTAACATTTAAGTAAATGGTGGTGGTTATGTTGCTTTATCAAAGAAATTTCAAACGTTTCAAAGAAGTATGGTTTAGCCATACTTTTAAAGTATGGAAAAAGTAACATTAAAAAGTATGGAAAAAGTAACATTAAAGTAAATTGTGGTGGTTATGTTGCTTTATCAGAGAAATTTCAAAGGTTTCAAAGAAGTATGATTATTAATACTTTTAAAGTATGGGAAAAGTAACATTAAAGTAAATTGTGGTGGTTATGTTGCTCAAAAATAGGTAAAACATAAAACATGAAATATAAAGATATTTAAGTAATTTGGGTGGTTTTTGAGATGGTATATGAAAAACTAATAGAGAGTTTATTTATTCAATATGATTCATGTGTTTTGTTATTAGCAAATTGTGAATAAGTTTAATATTGTTCATTCTATTTTTTTTTACGCTCGTGTCAGTTCTTGGACCCAAAATTTCTTACAACAAACAAGGAATTAAACATCAAAAAGAGGAACCTCTTTGCTATTTGTAACAAACCTTTGCAAGGGGTAATGCTAGTATGATAGTTTTCACAATTTAATTCGCCTTCTTACTATGACTATATACATCTCTCGAATTGTAATAAGAGATAAGGGGATAGATACAATTAAATATATTTTGATACCATTTTTTCGACCATAGGCAATTTGTCTAGGTTGAGAATGCTTGTTGCCTCAAGCACGTTAGAAGGGATACCATATGAGAAAGGAATCGAAGGAAAAAATGTGGTGAGATACAGAGAATGCTTGAAGAACTACTCAAATTCCTTTTGATGCAACTTGTGTATTGGATTACCTTGTTCAAGCCACTCAACCTCCTTGTGAGGTAATATCTCAACGAGTCTAATCGTAGATGTCACACTCACAAGGTAAAATATTTGGCATTCATTTGTGTGACAAATGAGGGTCAAGCAAAATAGTGGTGATGGTCATTATCCAACTTCTATTTGGGCCATGTGGACCTAAGTTGACATTCCACAAAAAGTTATGTACTGGAATTTATTGAATTTTTTATTTCTCATTACTTAATAGGGCTGCATAACTGGAAATACCTATTGCTGTTAGAGTTAGGAATATTGTATATAATGGACAACTTTGCTCTACACACAAGCATTGTCGACAAAACAATATTGTGTAAATTAATATACTGTACTGGGTAGTAAATGACAATACAATTGCTTTTAATTTGTGGGAAAAACAATTTTTTTTTTAACTGAAATTGAAGCTTTATATTAAATAATGGGTTGTGTTGAGGAAAACAACAGAGTGAAAAGAGATTACAAAATTTAGGTTCTAAGCCTGTTGATTCACTTATAACCATCATACTATTGGATTCATGCATTTCCCTATCAAACTTCCTAACAAACTGACCGCGTATTTCTTTTACAAACTGACCCAAAAGAAACACAACTCTAAAAAACATTAATTATGAGTAGATTCGTTGTTTGGGACTTCTTTTTCACCTCCATGAGGTGGTGTATATTCTTCCACTTCCATAAGTGTTGATCCATGATCTCCTTGCACATTGTCAAAGATTCCAAGGTGATAATTTGTTGAGACTTGGTTGATGGAAACTGATTGTGAGTGCTGTGGAAAAATCAAAGATCTCAAAAATTGGCACTCCACTTCCAAATATTTAATATGTAGGGTGAGGTTTGTAACAATGAGATCCGGTTCCCCATTTCTAGCCATGACCTGTTGGAGTGCAATGTTATTAGCTTCAACGATTTATTCGTGTCCATGAAGAATGCATTTAACGTCACTCTAGGTGGGATCCATTCTTGCATCATAAAAGGTCCTGTAACTTTCATAACACCAACCACTAGAAAACCCTTCACCAGGAATGTTTGAAATAGGGATAAATAAAAAACCAAAATAACCAAACTTCCAGTAACCTATTAGCCCACTTCTCAAATTGAGACTGGGTGCTTGTAGAAAGCACCCAAATAAGTCATACCACCACCCACATTCAGACCCACCACTAAAAAAGATAGAACTAGAAGTGAGAGAAAAAAATTCCAACTTGGAAGCTAGAGATAACATAGAACTGTTTTTTGAGATAAGATAAAATGAAATGAGATAATCTGACAACCATGGAAGACTTTTCCCAAAGAGGAGTTGAATCCAACAATGGAAGATCATCGAGAAACTCTTAACCCCTCTAGAGAACAAAGACCCAAGAGAAAAACCACAAGACGTAGCCCCTTTGTTCGACACCTACGTTTGTCATTTCTAGAGCCATTTTATGATATAACCCAAAACCACATAGGTTAAAATGAATGCACCCATCAATCTCATAACCTTTCACATGTGCGAATCGTTTGTTCGCATGCCAAATTAATTCATAGACCTGCCATTTGTCCTACCCATTTAATGCATTTGTTATAACATTTATGGAATAGGGAGCCTTCCTTTATCCCCATTCACAACGAGTTCACCCTTCGCTAGGCTAGTTCCAACCTTTGCCTAGTGATCCACCTCATGATTTAACTGTCGCTTGACATGGAGCAATTTGTAGTTTGCAAAGTCATATAGAAGCACGAGGGAACATGACATAACACTCATGAAAACATTATTTCCAATGACATTCCTTTTGATGAGTGCCCTGATCACACTCATAGAGTCACCTAGGATTGTTATATTTTGAATGCCCATCCCCATTGCAATTCAGATGCCTTCCCATAGGGAAAAGGCCTCAACATAATTATTTTAGGCTTTTCCAAGGCCCTAAGCAAAAGGTGCAACTGTATTTCCTCCAGGATCATAGATAACCCCCCCTAGCGCATGCCACCCCTTCGGGAAAAAAAATATTGAGTATTCATTAAATTCCAATTTAAATTCCCAAAGAAGCTTTTAATAACCCCAAGGACGAGCTCCAGTTGTATTTATGAATTGTAATATGTTTTGTAGGCTGGTGAGCCAAGCAATTATAAGCTGATAGGCTTATGTGTTTATTAGGCCAGAGAGCCTAAGTGTTAAAGGCTAGGAGCCTATTTTGTACATGTAAATATTCATATTATTAATATAAAAACATCGCTACGTGTAGACCGACCATGAAGAAAGAGTATGGGGGACTAAGCTCCACTAGGCTAGGTAAGGGAGAGGAGGCTGAGAGGCTGGAAATAGGGACTAAGATTAAGAGCTTACGTCCAAGAATAATTATTATTATTCTAAATGTTGATAGAAGGATATGGTTATATCCTAAGTTCCTTTGGGAAGAGGGAATGACTTCCAAATGGAAAGGAACGTGCTTCATGAGCGACATGTGTTAGCTCAGGCACATGCAATTTTAAGTGGGAATTCTTGTTGTTTGGGGGGGACTCACGGAGGTTTAGGGACACACAGTTGGCTCTCACGCTCTCACCATTCTCACTATTTTTCTGACCAGTCGACCACCTCTATCCTGACGAGTTCACTCACACACTAAGCAAGCACACAACCAGCCATTTCTGCCATTGTTGAACCCATGGCCATCGTGAACCTATGTAACCTGCGCACACTGGTATTTTGCTTAGTCGTACTCCGCCTTACCTGATTTCTGTTGTTTCCTTCGCCCTTGCCCATTTGTCTTAGGAGCTGGATAGATGAAACAAGTTGTTAGGCTTGTCATTTGCAAAGGTGGGTTTTCAGGCCTGTGGTTTGCAAAGGCAGGTTGTTAGGCCCATAGATTGAAGAGGCAGGTTGTTAGGCATGTGAGAAACTCTCTCCAAGTGAGAGAGTGTGATGAGGAAGTGAATTCTCCTAGAGGGAGTCCAATAGTAACTACAGAGCTCTGAGAGTTCTTGTCCGGCCTGTTGCTGAAGCCCCGAAAGGGAGGTGGAGCAACCGATGAATTGTGTGACAGTGAAGGTGTATACTCCTGGGGTGGGACAAGCATGTGGGGAATGAGATTCTGTGAGAGGTGGGCGTAAGTGGATCCTGAGAGAATCCTTCATGTTGAACTGTGTGACTTTCCTGTTAGCTTTTCCAATCCTAGGAATCCCTTTCCTGGTGGATTTTAGTCCCAACTTGGGGGTGACTCACTGCTGAGAGTGATGAGAAGTGTGGTCTAAGGTTGGGAGGTTCGTGGAAGGTCTGCACGCAGTCAATGGTCTTCACAATCCAAAGATAAGTATCAATTCTGTGTTTAATGATGTCTATTGTGCATGTCTGTGATTCTTACAATGTTATCATGTGCTTTCGTTGCATGTATGATTTACGGTCAATTTCGCATGAGTTAGTATGGTAGTAGTATATTTTATTTCCTTTTATTTGATTAGAAAAGCATGTAATATATATGTACTCCAAGATAAACAATTAATCTTCTATCAGAGCTTAGCAGTCCGTTGGTGGTGTTACATGGCCCGGCCTGGGTGGCCGGGGATGCCACAAAAATGGTATTATAGTGAAATTCCGCAGTGATGTTGCCTGGTGGTGCCAGGTTGAGGGGTCGGGGACGCCAAAAATTGGTATTAGAGCCATGGTTTCAACACTGATCATGGATGGGCCATGTTAGTGGAAGCTAAAGCAAAAGTTTCAGAAAATAATTGTTGTCAAACTGGAAAAAATTGAAGTTCAGATCCCAGTTTTCGACATTGAGCTTGAATTAGGCCGTATAAGTGGTTATGGAATCAAAATCTCAGAGAAAATTGTTGTTGAGAAGGACAAAATTTGAATTTCGTAGCATTCCAAAGTGCCAAGAGAGCACCTTGGCCTTGTTTGGAAGCTTAGGAGGTATAGCGATTCAAGAAAGATAGTAGAGAAAAGAAACTGCAGTAACCAGGGGGTTTGGAACTGCAAGGTTTGAAGTTGAGCCATCACATCAAGTGAAGATTAAGTCACGACCATCGGATCTTATTGAGGGGAGATCGACGGTGGGGAGATTGCAGAGATCGAGGAGGAAATTAAAGAGAGATTAAGTTGAGACTCCACAATCCATCAGGATTGTTGATCTTGCTCAATCAATAGATCAACGATGGATATTGATCCCACTACAGATGAGCATCTTCACATTGCGGAGATTGGGAAGGATATTAAAGCGTGAGCAAGTTGAGTTCCTAGAATCACTCATCTTCGTTGATCTTCACGGTTCATTAAAACACGACTATCGATCTTGCAAAGTGAGATAAGTGCCCAAATTTTAAGCCGAGGTCACAGCTCTCGGTCACGTGTAGAGAAGACAAAGCAAACTTTGTGTATTTCCTGTCCGTTGATCCAAGCAAGGAACACATGTCAACAAGTTAGCTTGTTTGGGAATATGACATTCAGGAGAAACAAGATGTGAGTAGAGCACAAACTCCCGAAGTCCCGAAGTCCAGAGTTAATCCAGACCATTCATCGCAAGAGATGCGTGTCAGAAGATCGACTTGTTCGAGAGTTCAACGTTCGGGAGAAATGGGGTATGCTAAGGTGAAATCTTCTGAAGCCCGATGTCCCAGAGTGACGTGGCCTTCTGACGTCACTAGGGATGATGTGGACACATGGGATCTGTGCCATGTGTCAGTGAGTTAAGAACCTTGGTAAGATGGAAATGCAGTTAGAACATGACATATGTCACCCACCTGATTGGACCACGTGTTAGCTTCATGTGTCCTTCCAAGTGGTGCTCCTGGTGGTGGCACAAGGTAGTTAAGAATGACGAAGAAGTTAGTTGGATCAGGCCTGCATTAAATTTGGTCATGATCTATCAAGATCGAGGGCCGGGAGGCATTGCGGAGATCAAAGTTGCACGGTAGATAATTCTACAAGGCGGTCCCACAATCCAAACCACGGTTTCCCAGAAGGGGTATGTGTCAGCATGGGGACAATTGCGGAACGATCAACGGGTTACTCCAAAACCACCAACACATGTCCTGCATTTCGAAAAGTACTAAATTCAATGTGACATTTTCAACATTTATTAGTTCGAGCATGGAAACCTTGGCCCCAGTAGACGCGTGGCGCCAGATCATGAAGTCTGGAGACTTGACACTCTGGAAGAAGTGGTGCATGAAGGAAGGTGGACTGTAGATCCGTCGTTCTTCATGCGTTCTACAATTCATTGTTTTGTGATGTTGGGATGCGCGAAAAAAGAGAAACCTATGAAGCCCGGAGCCCAAAGTTTCAGAGCTCCGGATAAGCGCCCAAATCATAAGCGCTGGGTCACAGTCGTGGTCACATGTGAACCAAGGGCTAAAGAAAAGGGGCTAGTGCCCAAAATTTGTTGCAGAACAAAACTGGGCTTAGAGATTGAAGCTCGAGGGGTTCTTGACCGACCAAGACCTGCAAAAAATGGAATCTGATATTGTTTTTGTTGAATTAGATTGGTTTATTCTGGAAAATTATTAAAGTCTGTTAGCCTGAAAAAATTCGGTTGACTGCACATTTCTCAGAATTAACAATTGTCGTAACTGAACCGAATTGTCGCATAGTGCAGATAAATGGGGGAGGCACGAGATGCTTACAATTCATAAATTGAAGCTAGAGAAATGTATGTCTATTTGGGGGTTGAAGGGACAAACCCTGATGGGCATGGTGAAGAAATAGATAAAGAAGGGAACATGATGAAAATCATTAAAAAGTTGAAGAAAGATGCCCAGACTCATCGAGAAGATAACAAAAAGCTCATGAAAGATAGGCAACAACAGGGAGAATTCAACATAAAGTTTATGCAGAGCCTGGAAATAATTGAGAAGAAGTTAGATAAGGAGAATGACTCCAGTAAATCATGAAGTCATAGGTCCCCTGATGAGAAGAGCAAATCAAGGAGTGTTAGCAGACACCATCATCACTCCCAAGGGCACTCCATTAGAAGGGCACATAGTAGTTCAAGTCCATCTCATACCAGAAAGCATAGGAGATCTAGAGTGGATGAACTGAAGGGTGAAATGAACAAGATTAAACCTCCTACGGTTGATGGAGAGCACTGGAAGGAGAAAGATGCTGAGACATGGCTGCTTGGCATGATGAAATATTTCCAACTACAAAATTACTCCTCTCATGCAGAAGGAAGAATTGAAATGTATCAACTAAAAGGAAAAGCATCCATGTGGTGGGACCAAATTGTGCAAGTAAAACATATCAAAGAGAAGAATGTTACCTGGAGGGAATTCAAGAAACACTTTGAAAAGAAATACTTAAATAAGAGATACTATGACAGAAAGATGAAAGAGTTCTTTGAACTCAAATTGGGCAGCATGACTATAGATGAATATGAAAGAAGATTCATAGAGCTGTTGAAGTATGTCCCTTTCATCAAATATGAGACTATCAAAATCCAAAGATATTTGAGTGGACTGCCAACTTTCCTTAGTGACAAGATCCAATATGATGATCCTAAAACTATGGAAGAAACCATAAGGAGAGAAAAATTCTTATATGATCAACATAAAGGAAAGCCTACTTTCCAAAGATCTTGGGAAGACAAGAAGAAGTTTAAGAGGGAATAGAGGCAGAAGGGGAACAAGCCACCCTTTTTCAGGAATAGTCCTCAAAGACAACCAATTTTTAGAGAGCCCAGGATGGCAGAAGTAGGTGGAAAAAGGCCAAGAAAACTACCTATGCATTGTTGGGGTTGTAAAGGGGATCACAAGTATAGAGATTTCCCTCATAGAAGTGACAAAGTGAGAGTTGTCCACAATGTTCAACAAGTAGAAACAATGGAGGACATGGGCAGTAGAGTATCAAGGATCTATGCATCCCTAGATAACAAGCAAGTTGAGTTTCAATCACACATGATTGAGGTTGAAGGTATGATCAATAACCATGCCTTTACTATTTTAATTGATTCAGGGGCTAGTCATAGTTATATAGATCCCAAGGTAGTGGAAAGGTTGCAATTGCCAAGAAGCAAGCATGTGAAATATTGGTTGGTGCAGCTGGTTACAGGAGCCATGAGAAAGGTTGTTGAGTTGGTTAAATCATGACCAATGGGCATGAATGGACTGAGTATCAAGGCATATTTGAACATTTTTCCTTTGGGATCATATGATTTCCGGATTGGTATGGATTGATTGGACCAACACAATGCCATACTAGATTGTCATAACAAGGAATTTACTTGCCTGGATGAGGAAGGAAATCAGAGAGAAGTCCAAGGAATTCCCAGGGCAGTTAATATCAAAGAAATATTAGCAATGCAACTAAAGAAGTGTTACAGGAAGGGCTGCCAGATATTTGCAGCTCATATGGAAGGAAAACCTAAAGATAAGTTGTCAAATATTGAAGACCATGTAGTATTAAAGGAGTTTGGGGATGTGTTTGAGGATATTCTAGGACTACCCCCTAAAAGAGATATTGATTTCTCTATAAATTTGATGCTTGGAGCTTCTCCGGTGTCAAAGACTCGCTACAGAATGAGTACACCAGAGATGAAAGAACTGCAATTGCAGCTTGAAGAAATTTCTAAAAAGGGGTATATACGCCCAAGTGTGTCACCTTGGGGTGCCCCAGTCTTGTTCATGAAGAAGAAAGACGAGACATTGAGATTCTGCATCAATTTCAGAAAGTTGAACAAAGTGACTATAAAGAATAAGTATCCTTCGTCAAGGATCAATGATCTCTTTGATCAGTTGAAGGATGCAAATATATTCTCAAATATATATCTCAGGTCATGATATCATCAGGTAAGGATAAAATATGAAGACATCAACAAGACCGTCTTTAGAACAAGGTATGGTCATTATGAATTCACAGTGGTGCCATTTGGGTTATCAAATGCACTAACTGTTTTCATTTGCCTAATGAATGGTGTTTTCTGAGAATATTTGGATAAGTTTGTCATTGTCTTTTTGGATGACATCCTTGTATATTCCAAGTCAGAAGAAGAGCATGAGCATCATTTGAGGATGGTGTTGCAAGTGCTAAGAGAGCATCAATTGTATGCCAAATTGAGTAAGTGCTCATTTTATCAAAACAAAATTCACTATTTGGGGCATATCATTTCAGAGGAAGGGATATCAGTGGACCCTGAGAAGATAAAGGCCATTAGAGGATGGTCAACACCTAAGAATGTGACAGAAGTCATATCCTTTATGGGTCTAGTTGGATACTACAGGAGATTCATTGTAGGTTTTTCGAGAATTGCTCACCCAACCACTTCATTGCAAAGAAAAGGGGTAAAATTTCAGTGGACAGAAGAATGCGAAAAGAGCTTCCAGGAATTGAAGAAGCTATTAACCAGTGATCCAATTCTAAGGATTCTAGACCCAGATGAAGACTTTGTGGTTTGTACAGATGCCCACAAAGAAGGAATGGGTGGAGTCCCCAGTCAGAATGGATTTGTAATATGTTTCTAGTCCAAAAAATTGAAAGAGGATGAAAGGCTCTATGCCACTCATGATTTGGAGTTGGCAGCCATAGTGCACACTTTGAATAAGTGGAGGCACTACCTCATGGGAAATAAGTTTGAGCTGAGGATGGACGATAATGGTCTAAAATATCCATTTGATCAACCTACTTTAAATGCCAGGCAGAGTAGATGGTTGGAATTCCTCTGTGAGTATGACTTTGATATCAAGCACATCAAAGGAGAGGAGAAAAAAGTGGTTGATGCACTCAACAGGAGAGTGCATGAACTACATGCTACAACCATTAGCATGTATCAAATGGATGTTAAAGGCATAATTTTGGAAGCTGCAAAAGCCGATTTGCAGTACATGGAATTGGTGACAAAATTGCAACAAGGTAAAATGCAGCAGAAAGTTGAAGATTATGAATTGGGAATTGATGGAATTCTCTGGTACATAAACAGAGTTTATGTACCCAATTCTCCTGAATTGAGGAGTGATATTTTGAAAGAAATGCATAATGTACCTTATGCGGGACACACAGGATATCAGAAAACAATTTCATCAATCAAGAGCCAATTTTATTGGCCAGGCATGAAGAAGGATATTGATGAATACATACAAAATAGTTAGAATGTCAAAGGTTCAAGGTTGGGCATAGATGCCCAACTGGATTAATGTAGCCATTACCCATTCCTGAGTGGAAGTGGGAAGTGGTGACAATGGATTTCATCACAAGATTACCTAGAACAAACAAGCAACATGATTCCATCACGGTGGTGGTGGATAAGCTTACAAAAGCTTCCCATTTTATTCCATTGAAAAATAATCACAAGGAAGCTAATGTTGTTGATATCTATATGAGGGAAGTAGCACGATTGCACGACATACACAATACAATTGTGTCTGACAAAGACCCAAAATTTACCTCAAAGTTTTGGAGAGGGTTATTCAAGGGGTTCAAAATGAACCTGGACTTCAACACAACCTATCATCATGAGTTTGATGGGAAAACAGAAAGGGTAAACCAAGTGATAGAGGACATGCTAAGGATGTATGTGATGGACAAACCATCTAAATGGGAGGATTATATACACTTAGTAGAATTTGCTTACAACAATGGGTATCAAGCATCACTGAAGATGAGCCCGTTTGAAGCACTTTATGGTAGAAAGTGCAACACACCAATAAGCTGGGACAATAACTGGGCCAAAGTTGCTTAAAGAAATGGAAGAGAAAATGTTGAAGATTAAGTAGAATTTAAAGACTGCCCAAGAAAGGAAGAAAAGTTATGCTGATAAGAACATAACCCACGGGGAGTTTAAAGTGGGTGATCGTGTTTTCTTGAAAGTAAAAGCCAACAAAAGTTCCCTGAAGTTGGGAAACTATTCCAAGTTGGAAGCCAGATATTATGGACCATTTGAAATCCTAGAAAGGATTGGGCCTGTTTCTTATATGATTGCATTGCCTGCATCCATGACTGTTCATAATGTATTTCATGTTTCATTTCTCAAGAAGTATATACCCGATCCTAATGATGTGATTGATTGGAATGTGATTCAGGTGGAGAAAGAAGGCGCCTTGCAAGTGCATCTGGTGCGCATATTGGACCATAAGAGAAAACAACTCCAGAATCAAGACATAGGGCTTGTAAAGGTCCAGTGGACCTGGTATGGTCTCGAAGACATGACATGGGAGCATGAGGATGCTATGCGGGAAGAATACCCGCATCTTTTTGAAGATTTTGAAAATCTTGCTGATGCTGTATAAATAAGTTGCACCTAGGACAATGCAAAAATAAGGGCATGGGATTGTAATATCCCCAAGGATGAACCCCAGTTGTATTTATGAATTGTAACATGTTTTGTAGGCTGGCGAGCCAAACAATTATAAGCTGATAGGCTTATGTGTTTATTAGGCCATGGAGACTAAGTGTTAAAGGCCAGGAGCCTGTTTTGCACATGTAAATATTCATATTATTAATATAAAAGCATCGCTGCATGTAGACCGACCATGAAGAAAGAGTATGGGGGACTAAGCCCCACTAGACTGGGTAAGGGAGAGGGGGATGAGAGGTTGGAAATAGGGACTAATCTTAAGAGATTAAGTCCAAGAATAATTTATTATTATTCTAAATGTTGATAGAAGGATATGATTATATCCTAAGTTCCTTTGGGAAGAGGGAATGACTTTCGAATGGAAAGGAAAGTGCTTCATGAGCAACATGTGTTGGCTTAGGAACATTCAGTTTTAAGTGGGAATTCTTACTGTTTGGGGGGGACTCATGGAGGTTCAGGGACACACAGCTGGCTCTCACGCTCTCATCATTATTGCCATTTTTCTGACCAGTCGACCACCTCTATCTTGACGAGTTCACTCACGCACTGAGCAAGCACACAACCAACCATTTCCACCATTGTTGAACCTGTGGCCATTGTGAACCTCTGTAACCTACGCGCACTGGTATTTTGCTGAGACGTACTCTGCCTTACCTGAGTTCTGTTGTTGCCTTTGCCCTTTCCCATTTGTCTTAGGAGATGGATAGAAGAAAAAGGTTGTCAGGCCTATGGTTTGCAAAGGTGGGTTGTCAGGCCTGTGGTTTGCAAAGGCGGGTTGTCAGGCCCGTAGATTGAAGAGGCAGGTTTTCAGGCCTGTGAGCAACTCTTCTAGGTGAGAGAATGTGCTGAGGAAGTGAATTCTCCTGGAGGGAGTCCAGTAGCAGCTACAGAGCTCTGAGAGTTCCTGTCTAGCCTGTTTCTGAAGCCCCGAAAGGGAGGTGGAGCAGCCAATGAACTGTGTGACAGTGAAGGTGTATACTCCTGGGGTGGAACAAGCATGTGGGGAATGAGAGTCTGTGAGTAGTGGGCGTAAGTGGCTCATGATATAATCCTTCCTATTGAACTATGTGACTTTCATGTTAGTCTTGCCAAGCCTAGGAATCCCTTTCCTGATGGAGTTTAGTCCCAGCTCGGGGGTGACCCACTGCTGAGAGTGATGAGAAATGTGGGCTAAGGCTGGGAGGTTCATGGAAGGTCTGCACGTAGTTGATGGTCTTCACAATCCAAAGATAAGTATCAATTCTGTGTTTAATGATGTTTGTTGTGCATGTCTGTGATTCTTACAATGTTATCATGTGATTTCGTTGCATGTATGATTTACAGTGAATTTCGCATGAGTTAGTATGGTAGTAGTATATTTTATTGCCTTTTATTTAATTAGAAATGCATGTAATATATATGTACTCCAAGATGAAAAATTAATCTGCTATCATATCTTAGCAATCTGTTGGTGGTGTTACATGGCCCAGCCTGGGTGGCTAAGGCTACCACAAAAATGGTATTACAGTGAAATTTCGTAGTGATGTTGCCCGATGGTGCCAGGTTGAGGGGCCGGGGACGCCAAAAATATCGAAAGTATCTTCACACCACAATAATTAGAAGCATCTCAAAACGTGTGCATTACTCTAGACCAGTGAGATTGACATTTGTTAAATTATATCCAGAATTTGGACGTGCTCTAGACATGTGAGATTGAGATTTATTAAATTATACCTAGAATCTAGGCATGTCTTGAAACATGTACTCAGGATTTTTTCATAAACCCAGTGAAGAATAAGTTAGAAAACAATGAGTGCACGACTACTAGCTCTAGAATAAGAGTAAAATCACTCAACCAATGACTAAATAAATAAATGTATTTTAGAAAAAAAATTGATTAATGTAAAACTTTAGAAAAAAAATGAAATTTATAGTAAAACCTGTACAATTAGTTAAGGGATAACCCATTACTATATACACTACATAGCGACAACTATAATAAATGTAAATGGGGATGAATCTAATCTTATTGCTAACTATGCTAACTACATTCAATCTTGAGAAGATGGATGTGAGGAATATATTAATTGCGTGGGATAGAGTCGCATGAGATCATAACCTATGTTTTCAAATTCATTTACAGTGTAAATGTTTTATACATCAGTTTCATAGTTTTCACTTGGCGTGATGACATAGGAATATGAGTTTTTGTGTGTGTCGATTTTCAAATCCGGTTATTGAAGTACAAGATATTAATATTGATCTCATTCGAGTTTTCCCTCAGTTAATGATTGCATGGAGGACGATAGAGGTCTTGCTTCAGTTATTCACCAATCATCTCAATTGTATTAAACGACTTTATGGTAAATTCATTTATTGCCTCTATTATCATAATATTAACCATTTATGTAGAAAGAATGCCATTGTTTTTTAACGAATATCAACATCTTGAATGATTGATTTAGAACGCAGAAGTATACAGAAACCACCACTAAATTCATTAACCTTGTCGTTGCTTTATTAGTCAAATTCATTCCGTAGTGGTCTTAGGTTTACTAATTTTACAATGTCACATCTTATTAAATCGACTGTTTAGATCTGTCACAATTTGGGTTTTACTAATTATACACAGTCGTATTTATTTTCAAGTCGATTGTTTCGATCTATATAGAATTGGATTTTATTACTTCCAATTTGTAGTAGAATTGGTTTTTATTAATTCTGCCTTGGTCCGCTCCTTGTATCCCAAAGTATTAAATGTAATAGAGTATTGGAATCATTGATATTTTGATTCACTTCTGCCTTGAACCACAAACTTCGATTTGATAATCTGCCTTAAAGGAGTGTGTGTTGAGTGTTGGTTGTGACTCTTTAATTTAAGAGTTCTTGACAACAATTCTTGATATTTCTATTGTGTGTTGACCCAATTGTCATATATTTATTGTACCTAAACTCCCTTATAGTATATTGTGCATTAGAGCGAAATTACTTTTATATATGGTAATGCATTTATAATGTTGAAAATACATAATATTGGAAATTGAATAAATGGTCTTATGTGATCTTATTAATAATAAATTATTTAGGTTGAATTTATGGGAAGTATGGTGTTAAGTTGAATTTATGGGAAGTATGATGTTATTACTGTTAGAAATTTCACATATATAACTAACTTTAAAATTATGAATTCTTACTTGTATAATGAGAAGATAATAAATTTGTTAATGTTAAAGGTCATAGTTAAACTTAGAATGATTTGACTTGAGATAGTTATTCACTAGTCATGAGACAATTATGAATATCCACAATTGTGTAGATAAAATCTATATGTCTTGACATGCCGAGGAGACAAACCTGTAGTGTTTAAGGGGAGTCGTAGTGAATTGGTTTTCCTTTTATCAATTCTTAAAATTAATATCAATTGAAATCATAACATTTAGCATTGATATTATTATATTAATTATAACTTTTTCACTTCCAAACCTTTATCCTAATTATAAAAACATGAGAGTTAATAATAATTATTAATTAAAGTTAATAATTATAATAATAATAATTAAAATTTTAATTAATATGTTATATGTATAATTATAATTAATATATTATAATGAAGTTATTGGAGTCCATAAAAATTTAATGACATTAATATATTATAATTATATTTTTTTAATAATTAAAGTTTTTGTCATTTCTAAACTCATTATAATAATTAGGGTTAGTGTTAGGAAATCACAAAAATAATTATTCTTTATGATTATTAGAATTAGTATCATATTAAGATTATGATTATTTTTATTATAATTTATTTTATAAGAAAAAGAAAATAATAAAAAACAATTTAAATTCAATTTAAATAATCATCTCAAATTCAATTCAAATAATAATTATAATAAAAAGATAATTTAAATAATAATTGCAACAAAATGACAATAATAAAAATATCATTTCAGTTAAATTTAAATAATAATTACAAATTCAATTCAAATATTAATTACAAAAAATAATTTAAATTCAATTTCAAAATAATTGTAAATTTTAAAAAATATTTATTAATTTTATTAGAGTTAGTGTTAGAAAATGGCCAAAATAATTATTCTTAATGATTATTAGTGTTAGGATTATATTAGGATTAGAGTTATTTTTATTATAATTTATTTTATAAAAATAAAAAAATAATAAAAACATAATTTAAATTCAATTTAAATAATAATCTCAAACTCAATTCAAATAATAATTACACTAAAAAGATAATTTAAATAATACAATAATAAAAAGATAATTTAAATTAAATTTAAATAATAATTACAGATTCAATTCAAAAATTAATTACAAGAAATAATTTAAATTGAATTTAAAATAATTATAAATTTATTAAATTTAATTTAAAAAAATTATTATTAATGGAATAATAGGAATAAATATGAGTAAATCATAGGTGTAATGGAATAATATGAGTAAATCATAGGAATAATGGAATAATAAGAGTAAAACATAATATTAGATTATTAGTATTCTTCTTATTATTAAATTATTAAATGATATCCTTAGAACAAGTATAAATGAAGTAGATTTACTATTAATGTCCTTAGAACAAGTGTAATTTGTCATCTACAAAGTTCAAGATGATTTTATATAAATGTCTTTAGAACAAGTAAGAGTCATAATGGTAAAGTTCAAGATGATTTTCTATCAATGTCCTTAGAAGAAGCATGATTCTAAATTTTCTTCTATGTAATACATCACATGAGTTCAAAGTTCATATCTTTCTCACAAAGGGAACACTTCATTAATTTTATTTTTTTTAAAACTTGGCTAGAACATCATTTTCCTAATGTGTCGAACACAAAACAACCTTGTCATGTTATGAATATCACTCAACGTTGCAATTTGATGAACAAAATTGGGCGTTGCAACGTGACGAACATAGGAATGTTGTAATGCGACGAATATAGTAATGTCACAATGTGATGAACATAGTAACATCACAATCTGACAAACAATGCAATGATGAATGTGATGAACATCGTAACATGGGGATCTGAAAAATAATCGAATGTCGCAATGTGACGAACATAGCCATGTTGATGTGATGAACATAGTTACATCACGATCCGACGAACAATGTAACATTGCAATATGGCAAATAGTGCAACGTCGCAATCTGACAAACATAGCCATGTTGTCACAATGTTATGAGCATATCCCTATTGTCGCAATGTGATGAACATAGTAACATCACAATCCAATGAATAGTGTAACATCACAATCTGATGAACATATCCATTTCATCGCAAAGTGATGAGCATATCCCTGTCTTCATAATGTGTCAAACATATCCTCGTGTTGCAATGTGATGCAAATATATTAACGCCACAATGTGACAAACACTTCAAAACGTCACATGTGACGAACATAACCCATTGTCTAATGTGATGTACACACATTTTCATAATATGTCGAACCCAAACCAACCTTGGCATGTGATGAACATAACTCAATGTTGCAATTTGACGAACAAAACCAAATGTTGCAATGTGACGAACATAGTAATGTTGCAATGTGACAAATATAGTAGTCTCACAATATGATGAACATAAGTAACGTCACAATCT
>ML795257.1:176019-189341 GCA_009831015.1 Picea engelmannii
TTCATATATATTTATTTACATATCTATCTAATGCAATTTTAAACTAGACATTAATATTCTGTACATACACATATTCTTGCAGAGTTCTGCTATTACACAGACAAAACCATAGATGTAACAACATATATAAATACATAGCATGTAAATAAATAGAGAAATGAGTATTTATCTTTTAATTGAGGTCCACCAATTGCTTGTAGACCTTCCATGAAACTCCTAGCCTTAGACCACGCTGCTCATCATGCTCGGTAGTGGGTCACCCCCAAGCTGGGACTAAACTCCACCGGGTAAGAGATTTTTAGGCTTGGCAAGGATAACATGGAAGTCGCACAAAACAACTGGAAGGATTTTTATCCCATGACCCATTTACGCCCACAACTCATTTATCCCATGATCCATTTACACCCACAACTCATTCCCCACACCCCTGTTCCACCCAAGGAGGGTACACCTTCACTATTACAAATCCATCCACTACTACACCTCCCTTTCCCAACAAATTCTCTCATTGTGAGGAGAGTTGCTCACTTGCGGAACAACCTGCTTCTTCAATTCAACTCTTATGACAAAACGAGTATGGACACAGAATATGGCAACAAGCCAAGCTTAGCCAAAGAATATTTCATTTTTTATTTCAAATTTTCTTTATATATTTTTTCCTTTTTTAAAATTAATTAATGAAGCCAATCAAGTTATATCATGTAGTTGTGTTAGGTTATATCTTACACCATAAAAAAATATTTTATTTTTGATTTACCAATATTTAAAAGATGAAAGTAGTAATAAAACTTAAAAATAGATTAGAAATAGATTGTTTGATCAATCAAATTTTGAGCTGGGACTACCAAACCAATTTTGTTAGAGAAACTAAGATGATGTTTGGCTTCTCTTAACTTGCAGAAAAGGTGATGAACTACTTCAGGTAAATTGTTGTCAAGGTGGAGATTGTTGGAAACTTGCCAACAAATTTCCTCATGCGCTCACATATAGAAACATACCCATAAAAATGACTGTGATTTTTTCCCGCATTGAGTTTCCACATAAATCACTATATCGATTGTCTGATTACTATTCTTAATTTTCTGCATGCTTAATCTTGATTGTTAATGCTCTGTTTTACTTCAGCTCCCCCAACGTCCACTTTGTTTTACATAAATGCCGTGACTCCGAAATCAAAGACAGAAAAAATTGAAACAAGGGGTAGACAGAGACGGCACTTATCTCCATGCTATGCTTCTAAATACAGGTGGTGAGTTGTATATAAGTATATATACTTTCACGACAACAATTATAGAAAAAGCGGACGGAAAGAAACCACTGTGCACATAGAGAATAGACCGATGCTCAAATGAAGTGGGATGTGGGCCTTTCCATTCATTACTTGAAAACAAGAACAATAATACTACACATGCAGCGGCAAGGTGGTCTGTCAATTCATTCTACGACAGTTCTTTCGAATTTCACCGTGAAACCCGGTGAGAGGACTGATATTACCCATCTTTATCATTGATGCAGCGAATTGCTCGAAAAATGCATGCGTGTTGGTTGTGTAGCACTGCACGAAACCCGCTGTTCTACTTCCTTTGGTGGCATACAGAATCTCATCTGAATTCAACAGCCCCTTTCCCGCCACCACGTTCTTGTAGTAATTTACGTCGAATTTTGTAGGAGTCACCGGATGGTCCGGATCGAATGGCGTTGTTTGATTATTGTCGGTGCGGTTTGAGGACACACGGTCCGCAGCTGCTTCAGGTACGTCGTGTCAAGTGTCGGGTCAGGCTTATTTCCAGTATGATTGTACAGCGTTACCTTGAAGCTTGTGCATCGCGCTAAACCTATTGTGTGGGCGCCTGCATATCATATACGATCGGCGTTTAGGTGAATGTCTTTCTTTGGCAAAGGTTTTATGTTACACAGAAAACAGATACAAGCGGAAACAGATCAGTCGACGTTATACGTTACGAGCTTGCAGCTTTTTAACATTTGTTTTCTTGATTAATTATTGCATTGAAAGTGCTTTACAACTTGCAGAACGATACATAACAATGGATACATACAGATAGAATATATACATTTCTTTTTCCAATAGGAAGGCTTCAATATTAACGCATCAATCTTTCTTGTAGACTATATATGCATTTTATAAATCAATTATTGCAGATTGTATATACCCATTTTATAAACCAAATAGGAAGGCTTCAATATTAACGCGGCTGCAATCTTTCTTCTAGACTGTATATATGCATTTTATAAATCAATTATTGCAGATTGTATATACCCATTTTGTAAACCAAATAGGAAGGCTTCAATATTAATGCATCAATCTTTCTTGTCGACTGTATATATGCATTTTATAAATCAATTATTGCAGATTGTATATACCCATTTTATAAACCAACGATGGGAAGAGTGTATGGTCCTTAGTGTTTACTATGTAAGAGGGTTAATCAAATTAAATTAAATAGTGTTAATGGTTTCCATTGATATTAAATGATTAGTGATAGTTCTTGATAAGAGAAGTGTATGGTTCTTAGTATGGTTCTTAGTGTTTACTATGTAAGAGGGTTAATTAAATTAAATAACGTTAATGGTTTCCAGTAATATTAATTATTATTAAGAGTTATTGATAAGACATTGTTCTTAGTGTTTATTATGTGAGAGGATTAATCAAATTAAATAGTGTTAATGGTTTCTAGTGATATTAAATGATAAATGATAGTTTTTTATAAGAAAAACTAGTTCAAAAATGAAAGATAGGTGTAAGAGATAAGTATGAGTTTAAAAGTGGATAAACCTAATTTTTCATGTCCATTTTGTTTGTTGACAAAGTTTTGGGTTAATTCACCTAATCAAATAGAATTATGATTTATGGAAAAGTTCTTAATTTAAAAGAGATTTTTTAAAGAAAATGATTTTGTTCATTTTTCAACTTACTTTTAAAAAATATCTTATTTACTCTCACTTACTAAATATAACATCTTATTTACTCTCACTTACTAAATATATGTTAAATATTTTTTATGATAAAGAAAAATCAATTATCATATATAAACTATAAACAACTCTACACTAATTAAAATATTTGAAAATTATTTACATAGAAATGACAAGCACTCAACCATAGTGTGGTGTATAGGGAAAAAAAAACATAAACTAATTACAAAGATATTAGTAAATATTTTAGTAATATATTGTAAAAAAACACCAAATTTAATTAATAAGGTAGTTTATGATAGAGTATTGGAGGAAAATAAGGTAGTTTATGATAGAGGGTTGGAGGAAAATAGAGTGCTAGTTTTAACTTACTTTTATGTTCCCAAAATTTCTCCAAAATTCTTATGCTACTAATGATGAGAGCATGGAGACTACCTAATGTGTTTTAACAATACATTGAGTGTGCTTTACATTGTGGGGTTTTTCTCCTCGAAGGGTTGGTTTTCCAGAATAAATTGTTTCCTAATGGTTGTAAGTTTTTGTGTTCTTTATTGATGCAACTATGTTTATTTAATTTCTTCATATTCTGCCCCCATTGATGAGTGTAGGAATAGTATTCCACACTTTTTCTTCCTTTCATCTAGTATAAGAGCTTGATCACCTTGGATCCAAGGTGTTAGGGACAAGGTTTTTTTTTATCTAATCTTGGTTTGAGTGGGAGCTTGTGCATAAGGAAATCTTGTTGTAGGGAAATGGTGAGCAAGCCTATATTAGAAATAGAGAAGTTTAATGGCACTAACTTTGAGTTGTGGAAGCTCAAGATGAAGGATTTTCTCGTAGATCGAGATCTATGGGTTGCAATATTTGGACCACACTCATGGATATGAAAGATGAAGAGTGGGTGGTGTTGGAATTTTTTTAAGAAGCCTTATCGATATCAGTTTTGTCGTTTTGTTTATGAAGAAAAGGTTGTAGCAACTCTTTGGAAGAAGTTGGGGGATTTGTATCGGGCTAAATCCTTGGTTAATAAAATTTTTTTGTAGAAAATTTGTTTTCTTCGAGGATGGGTGATAATGATTTTGTAGTCGAGCACTTGAATGCATTTAATACTATTGTGACCTAGTTGATCTTAGTTGGACTGAAGATGGATGAGGAGGATCATTGTATGACCCTTTTGTGTCCTTTTCCAAAATCATGGGACATTGATCTTAGTTGGAGTGAAGATGGATGAAGAGGATCATTGTATGACCATTTTGTTTTCTTTTCCAAATTCATGGGACATTGATCTTAGTTGGAGTGAGGATGGATGGGGAGGATCATTGTATGACCCTTTTGTATTCTTTTCCATATTCATTGGACAACCTGGTAATGGCCATTAGAAGTAATGTAAAGACATTGGTGCTTGATGAGGTCGTAGCTGCTTTACTCTGAGAGGAGGCCCAAATGGAAAGCTTTTGAATCCACCAATGAGGCCTTGGTTTCTCATGGAAGATAGAAGGATAAATACAAGAAAAGAACAAAAGGAAGATCCAAATCCAGTGGGAGACATAAGTCTCTTGGAAATTCGAAAGAAAAAAGTCAAAATTGTGGCAAGGTCGGGCATTTCTGAAAAGATCGGAAGGAAGAGAAAAAGAAGAAGAAGAAGAAGAAGAAGAAGAAGAAGAAGGAAAAACATGATTTCGTTGATGATTTTAAAATATCTTCTCAAGAGGATGGTGGGGATGCCTTTGTTGCACCTTTGGCAACCCATGCATGCCAGATTGCATGATTGATAGACTCTGGAGCTTCCTTCCATATGGCTTCCCATTGGCACTGATTTTCAGTCTATGGGAAATATGATGGTAGGATGGTGTACCTTGTTTATGACTCTCCTCTTAGCATAGTTGAATGTGGTAGAGTCTTGATCACATTCCTTGATGGAAAAGTAAAGGGGATCAATGAAATTTTGCACATTTGGGGTCTAGAATGAAGCCTACTGTAGTGATCGAAGATTAACAAAGACTAATAAAATTCATACAATTAAACATAAATTTCTTTCAATGCATAAGTAATTCATTAATCATCGTATAAACATATAATATTCAGCAGAAAATTAAATTTATCCACAACATGAAATAAATTACATAATCATCACATAACTCAGCAAATTCAGAAATAAAAATACCTCTGCCTGATGCTAAATTCCCGCTTATTTGGTTGTCCTCCCTGCTGCTTTGCCCAGCCTACTGCTTGACCAAACCCTGCCCAAAACTGACTAACCACCCAGCCAGCTAGGAGAAGCCTGTCCGGCTCCCTAGCTCCAGGATACCGTAAGGAATCCTAGCCCCCGAGCCCAAAACTCCCAGCAACCTGGTGCCCCCTGCAATGGTTCACCAAAACTCCAAAACCAAACTCCCCCAAAAACATAAAAATATCCAACAACCCACCAATACAGTCCTCTCCTCCCAATTTTTCCTTTCTCTCCCATAGGACTCTTCCCCATCATATCTCCCCCCATTCACCGACTCCCTATGCTCCATTAATTACCTTATCTTCCCCTTTATTACCTTATCCCATTCCTTTATTACCTTATCCTTCCACCCCATGCTTCATTCCCCCCCTACATACGTAAAGTCTAATTTATTACCCAAATCTTTGAATGCGTTAAGTAATCATTTAATCAATTAATCGACATTTATTAAACAATAATTAATTAATTAATATTATTAATAGTTAATCATTATTTAACTAATACATATTAAGACAATTAATTATTTAATTAACTATACTTAATAAACCCTATGCAACTATCTAACCAAGGTTGTTACACCTACTATCAGTAAGAAAACTGAATGATGCAGGTGTGCAAGTTGTTTATCTAATAAAGAGTGAAATATGGTCCAAGGAGATATGGTGCTCGCTAAATGTGTTTGTGTGGGAACTTTGTTCCATATTGATACATGCACCATTTAATGTAATAGTTCTTCTATTTTTGCTGTGGAGAGATATATAGGACTTACATCTTCACAATCATAACCTATATCTACTTCCAGTGGTCATGTTTTCTAGGTACTAAACAAGTTCTTGCTTCAAAAATTAAGTTACATGTAGAGAAGACAATGTTATGGAATCAAAGATTGGACTATATAAGTGAAAAGGGATTACAAGCCTTGAATTTTTTTTTGTTAATGGATTGAGTGATTGTGCTCTTCAATTGATTTTTGTGAGCATTTCATATATGGAAAACATAACAGTGTTCAATTTTATCCTATTTATCACAACTTAATTGGAATTAATTCATTATGATGTATTTGGTCTAGTTAAAGTTCTTTCAATTTCTAAGGCTTTGTATTATGTTAATTCATTAATGATTATTTTACAAGTGCATGGGTATATTTGATTAGAACTAAACATGAGGTTTTTAGTTGTTTTAAGGAGTTTAATTCTCTCTTGAAAAACCATACTAGTAGGAAGATTAAGGTGCCGAGGATTGATAATGGCAGTGAGTTTTGTTTTGCAGAGTTTGATAATTTTTGTCAGGAGAATGACATTGAAGGACATAAGACAACTCCATATACCCCTAAAAAAATGGAGTTGCAGAACAGATTAATAAAACATTGATGGAGATATCTAGGATTATACTTAGTGTAGTCATCTTAGAGAATAATTTCTAGGTAGAAGTGGTTGTAATTGTATGTTATTTGTTTACATGTCTCCCACATCAACTCTTATGGATAAGACCCCTATGGAGCTCTGGATGGGCAAGACGCCCTCACTTTAGTATCTTTGTGTTTTTGGTTGTGAAGGATATGCTCATGTGGCTAAGGAGAAGTGGTCGAAGTTGGATAAAAAGGCTTTGAAATGTGTCTTCATCGGTTATGGAATTGGTGTAAATGATACAAGCTTTGGGATCCTATGGCTCAAAAATTTTTGCATAGCAAGAGCCTTATTTTTACAGAAGTTAATCCTTTTCTCACAATGGTCTAGCCATAAGAGGATGAGAAGAATTCAGAGGTTCAACTACCACCCAATACCAAAAAGCTAAACCAGAAAATGAACAACAAGTTCATGATAGACCTGATGAGTAGGAGGCTAACTTAGAGAGTTCAAAAGAGGAGAAAGAAAATCCACCTCAAACTTTAAGGAGGTCCACTCGACAAAGAAGGCAACGAGACATGTACAATTATAGTCTTCCTGATTTCAAATATATATTTTCTTTATTTGCTAACACCAACTAGCCTAGAATTATGAAAGATGCAATGGAGATGGAAGATAAGGAGACCTAGAGATTGGCCATGAATGAGGAAATGGATGCACTTAGAAAGAATGATACATGGGACTTGGTACCATTGAAACCCATTGGATGTAAATGGGTGTTCAAAAATAAGATTGATTTAGAAAGCAATGTTGAAAAGAACAAGGAAAGGTTGGTTGGGAAAGGATATTCCTAGGCTGAGGGAATAAACTTTGGTGAGATATTTTTCCTAGTTTCTAATTTAATATCTATTAGGTTGTAGTATAAGGCTTGAATTACTTGCAGACTCCATATATCCATTTTATAAACCAATTATTGGAAGCGTTCATGGTATGTGTTTATTATGTGAGAGGATTATTCAAATTGAATAGTGTTAATGGTTTCATGTGATATTAAATGATTGTTGATAGTTCTTGATAAGAGAAGCCAATTCAAAAGGAAAAGATAAGAGTGAATTTAATAAGTGGATAGATAGAAGTGAATTTAATAAGTAGATAAACTCAACCTTTTATGAACCTAGTCTATTTTGATTGATGACATAAAATTTTGGTTTAATCCACTCAATCAAATAAAACTATGACTACAATCAAATTTCTACCCAATTTAAAATATTTTTTAGAAAAAAAAAAAAGTTTTACTCACTTACCAACACATTCAAAAAAAAAATCTTATTAAATAATACTTACTAAACATATATTAAATCTCTTTAATTATTAAAAAAACAACTTTCACATTTCAAGCATCTTTCCTTATATAAAGAACTCTCCCCCAACTAAAACTATTTGACACAGAAATGATAAACACTACCAAAATATTTGATCATTATGTACATAAAAATGACAAACACTCAACCAGTGTACACAAAATTAAAAAAAAAAAAATACTAATTCCAAAGATATTATAAATATTTTAGTACATAAATTGTAAGAAAACACTTATAATAACGGCCTCTAAAACATGGGCAGAGTGAATACCTGATAGAGTAAATTGTTATTTACTTTTAACATTGAGCAAATTTTAAAACAATTTGATCTTGATATCATATTTTTCATATATATGAATTATTTTTCACCTTTTAAAATTAATTTAATTAATAAAATGAATCCACTTATATTAATTCTATATTAACCCTTTTAATGATGTAATTGTCTTATAATGAAATCCACTTATATTAACCCTTTTAGTGATGTAGTTGTGTTATAATGATGTAATTGTGTTAGGTTATATAATTATGCCATAAAAAAATAATTTATTCTCATTCAAGATTCAATATTATTTACCAATATTGAGAAGATGAAAGTAGTTTTAAAACTTAAAAAATAAATTGTTCCATCAATCAAATTTTTTGATTCTGAGCAAGGTACTACTAATTAGTGAAACCTGTATTTAATTTTGCAGAGTACTCTTACTACACAAAATAAAATAACAATATATAATCTGTAGATTCTATTTTTGGATGGACAGATCTTTATTGATACAAATTCGTGTATAAGAAAGCAAGATTGTGCATCGGGCACTGCTGATTATAAACGTACATCCATGCATTCCAATTATTTCACAAACATCAATTAAGAAATAATAGAGAAATCAAAGACAGAAAAATTTGAAACAAGGGATAGACAGAGACGACAGTTATCTCCATGCTTGTAAATACAGAAGGTGAGTTGTATATAAGTATATACTTTCACGACAACAATTATAGAAAAAGCTACAGTTATTGGACGGAAAGAAACCACTGTGCACATAGAGAATCGACCGATGCTCAGAGGAAGTGGGAGGTGGGCCTTTCCATTCATTACTTGAAAACAAGAACAATAATACTACACATTTTGTCAATTGATTCTACGACAGTTCTTCCGAATTTCACCGTGAAACCCGGTGAGAGGACTGATGTTGCCCATCTTTATCATTGATGCGGCGAATTGCTTGAAAAATGCATGCGTGTTGGTTGTGTAGTACTTCACGAAACCCGCTGTTTTACTTCCTTTGGTGGAATACAGAATCTCATCTGAATTCAGCAGCCCCTTCCCCGCCACCACGTTCTTGTAGTAATTTACGTCGAATTTTGTAGGACTGACCGGATCGAATGGCCTTGTTTGATTATTGTCGGTGCCGGTTTGAGGACACACTGTACGCAGCTGCTTCAGGTACGTCGTGTCAAGTGTCTGGTCAGGCTTATTTCCGGTCTGATTGTACAGCCTTTGCTTGAAGCTTGCGCATCGCGCTAAACCTATTGTATGTGCGCCTGTATATCATATACGATAGGCATCAGTATTTACTGTGTGAGGGTTAATCAAATTAAATAGTGTTAATGTTTCCAGTGATATTAAATATTAAATGATTATTGATAATTGTTGATAAGAGAAGCCAGCTCAAAAAGAAAAGATAGGGTGACTTGATGGTCATGTTTTCTGGGTTCCTAAATAAGTTCTTGCTTCAAAAGTAAGTGGCATGGAGAGAACACAATGATATGGCATCAAAGATTGGACCATATAGGTGAGAGAAGGGATTGCTTCAAAAGTAAGTGACATGGAGAGAACACAATGATATGCATCAAAGATTGGACTATATAGGTGAGAGAAGAGATTATAGGTCTTGAAAAAAAAATATAGTAAATGGATTCAATATTGTGGTCTTGAATTGATTTTTGCTATATATATAGAAAATATAATAATGTTCAATTTTATTCTAGTTCTCATAACTTATGGGTTGTTGGATTTAATTAATTATGATCTATTTGGTTATTCCTTCAATTTCTAAGGCTTTGCATTATGTCAATTTATCAATGATTATTCTAGAAACACATGGGTGTATTTTCTTAGAACTAAATTTCAAGTTTTTAGTCATTTTAAGGAGTTTAATTCTCGGAAAACCATATTAGTAGAAAGATTAAGGTTTTGAGGATTGATAATGGCTATGGTTTTTTTTTTACAAAGTTTGATAAGTTTTGTTAGGAGAATGGAATTGAAGGACAAAAGACAACTCCATATACCCCTCAACAAAATGGAGTTGCAAAATAGATTAACAAAACATTGATGGAGAGAGTTAGGAGTATGCTTAGTGGAGTCGTCTTAGAGAACAAGTTCTAGGGAGAAGCAATTGATATTGCATGTTATTTGATTATAAGTCTCCCACATCAAATCTTGTGGATAAGACCCCTATGGAGGTTTGGATGGGCAAGAATCCCTCACTTTAGTATCTTCATTTTTTTGGTTGTGAAGGAAATGTTCACGAGCCTAAGGAGAAGTGGTCGAAGTTGGATAACAAGGTTGTGAAATGTATCTTCATTGGCTATGGCATTGGTGTGAAATGGTACAAGCTTTTGGATCCTATGACTAGAAAAGTTTTGTATAACATAAATCTCATTTTCAGAGAAGTTAACCCTTCTCCCACAATGGTCTATCCAGTTGACAATGAGAAGAAATCAGCGGTTCAACTACTACCCAAGGCCAAAAAGATAAAGTAGAAAATGAACAAGAAGTTCATGATAGACTCGATGAGGAAGAGGTTGACTCACAGAGTTCGAAAGAGGAGGAAGAAACTCCACCTCAAACTTTAAGGAGGTCCAATCGGCAAAGAAGGACTTCGTTTGATTTCAAATATATATTTTCTTTATTTGCTAACAACTTGAGCCTAGAACTATGAAATATGCAATGTAGATTGAAGATAAGGAAGCCTAGAGATTGGCCATGAACGAGGAAATGGGTGCACTTAAAAAGAATGATACATGGGACTTGTACCATTGAAACCCATTGGATGTAAATGAGTGTTCAAAAAGAAGATTGATTTAGATAACAATGTTGAAAAACACAAGGCAAGGTTGGTTATGAAAGGATTTTCCTAGGTTGAGGGGATAGAATTTGGTGAGATCTTTTCCCTGGTTAAAGCATTAATCTTATTTGCAAAGTGATGTATCCATTTTATAAACCAATTATTGGAAGAGTTCATGGTATTTAATGTTTATTGTGTGAGAGGATTAATCAAATTGAATAGTGTTAATGGTTTCCTATGATATTAAATGATTGTTGATAGTTATAGATAAGAGAAACCAATTCAAAACGAAAAGATAGGAGTGAATTTAATAACTAGATAGATAGAAGTGAATTTAATAATTGGATAACCTTAAATTTTCCTTTAAAAAGTGGATAGATATGATTGAATTTAATAAGTCTATTTCATTGGTGACATAAAGTTTTGGCTTAATCTATTCAATCAAATAAAACTATAACTTTTAATAAAATTTATAACTTTTGATAAAATTTCTACCTAATTTGAAAAGTATTTAAATTTTTTATTTATTTTTATCTACTTATCAATACACTCCAAAAAAAAACATTTTATTAACTAATATTTATTAAACATATATATTATATCTCTTTAATAATAAAGAAAAAACAACTTTATATATAAACACTTTTCATTATATATAAATAATTTTTTACCAAGTAAAACTACTTGACATAGAAATGAAAAACACTAAACCAAAATATTTGAAAAATATTTACACAAAAATTACAAACACTCAACCATAGTACAGAAGCAGAAGAAGTAAAAAAAAAAACCTTAATCCAAAGATATTACTAAATATTTTAGTACATATATGGTAAGAAAACACCAAGTTTAATCTATAAGTTAGTTTATGATGACAGCGGCCTGTAAAACATGGGCAGAGTGACTACCTGATAGAGCAACCAGGTCGACCACATTGAGGCCTTGGAGTTTGAATTTGGTTTCCAGGGTCTGATGGGTTGAGTTGGGCGCAGGAAGATCCTCGTTTGCACCGCTCTTGCTTGCACTTCTCGAGTCCCTCCTACCCAATAGAACCTTCCAAAACGGTCCGCCACTCTGCTCAATGTCCAACGAAATCAATAAGAAACTTTATATTAAAAAAAATATTTATGCTGAGCAGATCTGTTTTTTTATTATCCTGGATTGAGGAAGAGAAGGAAAAACGGGAGGTGACAACTGATTTGAGTGGACGTGACATAGATGAGTAAGCTGGAATACAAAGAAAAACTAGAGGTGACAAGTGATAACTGATTTTAGTAGATAATTTTTGAGTTTTTAAATTTTTGATAAATTTTTATTTTTTATTAATTTTCTGAGTATTTGGGTTGGTTTAAAATGGGGCAAAGTTTTGAAATGCATGAGTCTTTGATCCATATAAAATTCAGATTACTCCTAAAAATCTAACTAAATTTAAACTCATTTTTTCTTGAAAAACTAATCTGTTTGCTCCCAAATTAACTTACTCCATGAACAACTAAACTGTAACCTCGTTTTTGAAATATAAACAGGAACTTCAAGGAAAAACCAAATTAACCACATTTGCGTCTTGGAAAATCAGAAAGTGCTGCAACGATTAGACTATATCTGGGAATATGTATCTTAAAAAATGATGTTATATAAAACACTTTATTTGGGAATATGTATCTTAAAAAATGATCTGTAAATCAAAAAGTGTTGCAACTTTCAAAATATGTAATTTAATTGTATTTATATTTTTAAAGGTTGTCACTTATGTATATATAATTTTTTAACATCTCCCATACTATACTAAACCGTAAAGCACCTCATTTTCCTTCTCAATACAATTAAAAATGGATAACTTTAATATTAAAAAATAATTATAAAGAAATAATATAACATCACTGCTATATGCATAATGTTTACGTGCCTTGTTTAGCTGGTGTAAATATAAGGACTAAATGTGAATGAATAATGACACAAACATATACTCACAATGGCTACTGAATCACGAGCTGCCACAGCAAGAATGTCAGCGCATGAGACCACGCCGGGACATGCTTTCTCCAGGTTGCTTTTGATCTTATCCACTACTTCAAAGCCTCGTAGCGAATTCTTGTTCGGAATCGCTGTCTTCTCCCCCGTGAAGCTGGCATTGTCATCAAGCAGAAGTGATGCATCGCAGCCCTGCATCGATGGAATGCAATATCTTATGTCAATCAGCCTTTTTAACAGACCCACACCTCAAATGTCAGGACAGGCAGTATTATATGGCTATCAGATCAAAATCCATTAAAGAATGTAGTAATGATATGGGTCACACCTCAAATGTCAGGACAGGCAGTATTATATGGATATCAGATCAAAATCCATTAAAGAATGTAGTAATGATATGGGTCACACCTCA
>ML795258.1:0-13691 GCA_009831015.1 Picea engelmannii
TAGTTTGCTTAGAGAGTCAAACATCTCCTTCGGAGTTTTCTTGGACGATACATATGGGATCAGGTGGTCTTTGATTGAATCTGCAATGATTCTTTGAGCCCTGATTGAGTCCTTCTGATGCTTCGCTTTCTCTACGGCATCTTCAGGTTCGTCCACTTCTTCTTTGATGAATTTTGCTAGGTCATTCTCTGCAAGGATCAAACCGATCCTATACTTCCAGGCACGAAAGTTGTCTATGCCATCTAGTTTCTCAACAAGCTTTGTGCTTGCAGACATCTTGTACTTGAGGCTACGAGAAATGACTAAAAATGAAAATGCTTAAAATCAAATTTTGACCTTACCAGGAGGTGCGCTTGCTGAGGCGAGTAGCTTGATGTACTTGGATCTGAGAAAATCCAATTTTTACCCCTTCAAATCTGATCTGCGGATTTCTGGACTGGTGCTTCTGGTACTGGTTTTCTGGTACTTCTGGTACTGGTTTTCTGGTACTTCTGGTACTTTTGTGAAACTAGGGTTTCACTTTGCGAAAGATCTAGCCATTGAAAAGGTGCGCTCTAAGTGCCAAAAATGATCCTTGGGGGAGGGCGCAACTTTCTAGGTGGTTAGGGAGCTGAAGAGTTTCACGTTTGAAAAACCCTAATTTGCAGGTACTGCAACAGTGACGTTTTTCTCTTGCAAAATATGTTTCCTTCAGGTTGGCTCTGATACCATGTTAATATTAATGCCATTATTATAGTTCTTTGCATTTCAATAGATAAGAGCAATATAAGAACAAGATCACTGAGAAATACACATTCACAAGAGACACAACATTTATCCTGGGAAACCCTCTAGGGGAAGAATACCCAACAAAAACTTCCTTATCATAAATTGCTAATGCAATGTTCAAGAGATAACTCAAACCAATACAGATAGTCCTCTGCAAAAGATGCACCACTCTTCTCCTTCTCTCTCACTGGTAAGTTGCAACTTGCCTCTTAAGAAATGAGCAAGTGTGTTGTGTGATAAAGTGAGGCGCTAGCCTCTCTATATATACAAGACTGGCACGTGTGAAGGGTCTTCACTGGTAGGGCCGACCTCTCACTCTGGGTCGGTAAACCCACCTTTAATTTAATTCTGGGTCTCAATAATAACTGCTGGGGCCGACTTCTTATTCTGCCTATTACAATTGTCCGTTGACCAATCCGCAAAAGGGGATTTGGTCCTAATACAATTACCGACATGATTAATCCACAATGGGGATTAATCCTATGAACAATAATAATAAGAATACTCTTCGCAGTTACATTATTTCAACACAATCTTGGTTAGTACTTCATATAAATCAATGACTATCTGATATTCAATATAAGCAATTTAAAAGTAAATGTTGACGAAGTCATTGTTTACAAAATAGCAATGATAAATGTATCACTTGTCAATAAATACAAGAACGATATGGCATCCAATATAATCAATCAATACTTAATCTAATAAATGCCCTCAACTACCATTCAATTGCTCATAGACAAAACGTTGTTGCATCAATGATATAATAGCAAGGAGTGACGTCAACATTCAGGGTTAGTAGGTTAGGGTTTTGAGATTCAAAAAAGTTTTAAGAGTTTGTTTGATCAGCTTCACTTCAACGTTTGAGGACTCTCAGATTAGTGCCTTAGGGTTTAATGGAGTCATAAGTGAAGGACACAAAGGTTGAAGGAAATGAGATTTCAAAGGACTAGAGGGAAAAGTTTCAAGGTGCTGCTAAAGTAGGGCCTCAAAAACAGAACCCTAGGGGAGAGAGGTTCACTTTGGTGTTGCAAAAGCAAGGCCTCGTGTTCTCTCCTCCTTCTCGACAAACGACTAGCTCAGATGAAGCACAAAAACAAGACAAGAAAGCTTAATGCGGGAGAGTGTTGCTACAACAAGGCTCTTTCATCAAACCCTAAAGGAAAGACAACCCTAAGTGTAGATAACCTAGGCCTGGGACGTCTTCCTCCTCTTGGATTCTAAATGGTACGGCTATCACAGGGGAAAGAGAAACAAGGAGTGTAGCTATGGCTAGGCTCTCTTTCTCTCTTTCAATGGTTGAAAGTTTCTCTATCAGGGGACATGAGACAAGGACCTACTTGTGTGCTTGTCACCTATTGTTTTGATTCAGCAAATTTATAAGCAATATGCAAGAAATTTAAACTACAACCATTCAATAAGAAGTTTTGCAGAGAAAACACTTACAATTCATGAAGAAATAACCATGCAAACCCTAGTTGTAACACCTTCCTTCAAGAGAAACACCTTAAATGCCAAAAAATCTCTTCCTTCAACAAGTGCGCATCACTTAGTTCAGCCAAAAACCCAAATAGGGCGCAAAAAATCAGACCTCTCTATGAGTGAGTGAATTGTGTTGATCAAAATGAGAGTGAAAGCCCTCAATATATAGTGTATCAATGACCTAATTTACTTTTAGGTCATAAAAAGACCGCGTTGCCACCTTATACACACCTGGGAGACGTGGAAGAAATCTTGAATCCACTCAGTGTGTCCTTGGGGGCAAGTGAGAGTTAAGGTGTTGTCACCTAATCCTCAACTCCTCCGTCTAGGCCAACTCCTAGCGAAGCCAAGGGTGGTAGTCCCTAACAAATATACTAAGGCTTTGAAATAAGCTAAGTACAAAAATGAAATCTAGGAGTTTATTATTCTTTTAAACCATCAACCATAAACTGATAAAACATGAAGTAGACATTCGCTACGATATATAATCAGATATGCATATACTTGCATCAAAAGGATACTGAGAAACAATTGTTAGATGCAAGTTTCATTTAAATTAGATAGATAACCAAACTTGAAATGAAGCCTGTGGCTTTGCTGAGTGTGAAAATTGAGACCAGTGCCTTCAAGTGAATCGTGGGCAATGTAGTTCACGTGTTTTATTAGGATAAATTGATGTTTAGTTAATGAAATGGTTTGGGCCTCCTTGGAGGTTAAGTCTTTGTTTGGAAATTTGCGGAGAGCTTTACCGAAACTCAATGGTCTCACCAATAAAACTCACTCAAAGTGCTGGATGTCCAAAATGGGTGTGAAGCCAGGTCCCGAGAGGGCCCGCCTTACTTCGCAGGTCACTTCAAGGCGTTTTCCCGCGCATTAAGTTAACTACTTTAGAGATTGTCCTATTTAAACTATCAACCACTGACCAGCACAACGTGTATGAAACTTACTTCCAGCAGATCGAGATTAGCTCGCAACTGGAAGGGTCAGGAACCGCACTATGAGCTGAGGGGAATTTGTTTATTTTATAACAAGAAAATAAATGACTGAATTGAAATGTGAGACTAATTACTAATCCACACTGACCAGGCCTCTTTCGAGGAGCTAAGGGGATGGTTTATTTGCAACTTGAAATTGCAAGAAAAGTAAAGCTAATCTAGCAATTAGTGTTCTACTTTGCAAAAAGGGAAAAACTAAACTAAACTGATTGCAGTGCTTTGTGATGAATTAAAGATTACTTTAGCTTGCTTTAGTTATGGAAAATAAAATCTAAGCTAAAACTTGCAAAAAATAGACACCACCACCGAAAACACCGTTCCCCCAGGGGGATGAAAAGCGAGAGCTTGTAGTCCCACTGATTTTATTAAGGATTTGCACGAGACTTTATGGAAGTGACTTGTGACCATTCATTAGGGGGGTCACAAGTCTTTACAATGGTTTACAAAGGTTTATTGAATAAAATGGGTGCTCCCGGGGGTCCCAGATGCTCTTTATCCGCCCAAAACGGACAGAGTTTCTTCCTATCTGTTCGTCAACCTGCACAAAACATCGAACAAATGATAGCAAAAGATGCCCAAAAACACTTTGGAAGTGTCTTGGGTTATTAGTAAAAATCTACAAAATTTTCTAAGTTAAATTCTACAAAATTCGGCAAAAAAGAACTAAGAAACTCAAGCTAGAAAACTAGTTTCCTTAGGATCTTTTGTGGCTGTTCTAAAACAGAAATGTTTAGAGCACTTAGATGCTAGATTGAACAATGAAAACACCTTAAAAAATAATAGCCTTTAAGCCTTTAAAATTTTTAGAAAAAATTAGAGCAAAAGGACTATCTTCTTATACTAGATCTAGATTTTTATGATAGCAAATTTAAGAAAAGAAATCAGATCTAAGCATTCACTTGCATGCATGTGAGAACTTATGATTTAAATAAATAAACTAGATCTAAACATGCTTGCAAATGTATAAAAGTAACCGATGAATTTTTCTTTTCAAGAGAAGGAGAGAAAGAGCAAACTTGTGCTTGGAATGTGTTGGGCAATGGAGTCCTTCTTGATGGATTGTGGAGGGATCTTCTTCAAAAGACTTGGAAGAGAGGAAGAGTCAAGCTAGATCATCCGCTTCTCCAAGTTGAGGTATCAATCACTTCCGTTGCTTACAAAAAGGGTTAGAAAATGGTATCACCTACAAGAGAGATTTTACAATACAATATGTTAAACCAAACAAATATTGCATCTAAAACCACTCAAGTACATAAATAGCAAGATAACTAATCAAACTAGCTTAGCAATCTTACCCTATTGAGTAATAGTACTCCTATAAGACCACATTAACCAAAATATCGAAGCAATAAACAACAAAATGATATCACCTCATACATATAGCATCCACACACTTGGCCAATCCACCGATTTGACCTCCAAAGTCTTCTTTTATTCCAAAATGAGAAAGAGTGTTACAATAGCAATAGTACACAAACGATTTCTTCCCAAGCTCCAACTAGCTAACAATGGGAGAGAGCGCTTTTATTTATACAAGTTTGGGTGGAGTTCCCAATGAGGAGGGCGAATGCCAAGTGTGAGGGGCACATCTCTTGATGGAGAACAAGTGTAAGAGATGGAGGGGCGAGTTGTAGCCCTCTCCTCATGCTATATCATTACCAAGCTACCACCTTTCAACCATTGAATGAGTCAAGGATTTGGGAGAGGATCTCCCTTGGAGAATGTGCCACCTCAAGGGAGAGGTGCGCACCTCCTTTTGAACACATGTGGTAAATCATCCATGTATGCCATATCTCATGCCTTTGATGCATCATACATCCTCCTATGGGCGCCACCTTGCCTTTTGGGCTTTTACTTCAACTCAAACGTGTCCCCACATGTTCCTTTATTTTTGCTCTTGCTGATTTTTTATTGATTTTATTCGACTTTTTTGGGTTTTTGAGAGTAAAATTAATTTTAAGTGATTAAAATCACTAATTTTACTCAAACAAGTGGGTATTTAGGTAATATGGGTGCTCTAGGTCCAAAAATGAGCATCCCCATGGCCTATTGAGTCCCCTAGTACCACTTTTTTAATACATCTTTATTTTTTAATTAAAAATTGCCTAATTCTGGCAATTTTTTAATTAACTGAAAAAATTAAAAAAAATCGTGGGGGGGACTTAATACATTTCCATAAGACTCTAGGAGGATGTTTAGCATGGTAATATACATTAGACACTAGGCTTAGATCCATGCTCAATCTTAACCATGGGCATATACTCCAGCTCTGGAGGAATTGAGTGAAAAAACTCATAAATTATAAATTGTTTGAAAACGGAAAAATATAATTAGTAAGTGAAAAAACATTCCAAAGTATAACTCACGCTTAGGACTTAAGGTGGCTAAGACCTTTTACAAGTTCATCTTGCAACATCTCTTATTACAATTTTTTCTGGAAATGTAAAGAGAAAAAAGGTGGTCTTTATGACCGGCTGAACTTTTGAACTCTGAATTTTGAACAATAATGTTCAAACTTTGGCGGCTCGCTGGAAGTCCATCCTAGTGCAACTTTGATGGATAATAGGCCGACAAGGCCATAATACCAAAATAATATTGTATTTACATTAATTGCTAAGTAAAACCCTAATCAAGCAAAAGGTGAGACGTCAAGCCCCTCTGAGGGAAACGTTAGCCCTTTCTAGGGCCAGTGCAACATCCAGAAGCAAAACGTTAGCCCTCCTTAGGCTCCTCCAAACTGCCACACGTGCCAACCACCCTGTCCATCTGCCATATGCTCATGATGACGTCATAAGCCTCCTGGTGACGTCCTGGGTCATCTGGAGCCAACGTTCCACTGCAAGTGGGTCAATCCCCCTAGGTCCTACTCAACCAAAGTGCCCATGATGGAACTTCCTCTTCTTCTCCAGTGCAAAGGCCCTGATCCATCTCCATCATGTCTCTGCCCCCTGATGGGGTCTCAACATCCACCTGGTGGTCTCTTTAGCCCCATGGAGGTCCGAACTGGTCATCTCCCCATGTGTTTCGGTCCAAATGATACCTGTCCGTCGGGCATGGTCCTGCACATCAAAAAGCTATGCCCTCCTTGGGCTCATCAGTCACAAGGATCATAGCAATGTCAATCACATCTCATCATCAATATTATTAAACATATGCATAAAACCCCTAATACATCAGTCAATAGCTCCAAGACATTACAAAAACCTGCAATACAAGATTGGAGAAAAGGCCAAGGCGTCCTATTGGGCTAGTGTCCACAAGAGAAGGAAAGTTTCCAGGAAGATCTCATCCAAGCCATGTAAGTGAGGTTGTGTGGTTAGGGGATGTCCAAACATGTGGGTGCAGTGAGGGCCAAGGATGCATAAGTGTTACCTGTGGGTGCCTTTGTAGAAGGCGAGCTGTACCTGTCATGGATGCATTTTTTCGAAGCCCATTCTTGCCTTTATTGTTTTTATTCTTGTTTTATTCTTTTATTTGCCCATTTTTCTTTGTTCAGGAACTAATCAGGGGACACTGCCTTGGCATGGTGACCAGAGATGACAGCGTTACCCACAAGTACTTTCACAGAGATGAGAAGGCTGGCTCGTGATGAGACCCCCTTTCCCTTGGCCATGCAACCAAAGGTCACTGCCCCGGCGTGGTAACCAGATGGTGGCAATGTCATACTGTTAGGTACCCATGGACCTTGTTGTCGCAAGAGTTGACTCTAGGCTATGAAAGAGCCAAGCCTTAGCACATTTTTTGAAGAAATAAATCTTGTTGATCGGTCAGTCATAGGAGGCTTCTAGAACCAGGTCCAAATAGTCATTTTACTCATTTATAGATCAGAAACAAAAGGCATGACCTCGTTTGTCTAATTCATTTTAAAAATCATGAGGATGGATAGAAGATGGGGGATAAACAAAACTGAAAGAAAAGGCTAAGTATCTGGTCTTTCTTTCAATAGAAGAAATAACACTGAAACTTCAAATATCTGAACACAGGTCTTGTCTCACTCATAGAAAGACAGAGGAAAGGCTGTGAACAAATAAAACTTGTAAATAAGGAAAAACAATTAGGATGCAGGTCTTGATCTACTCACAGCAAAACAGAGGAAAAACTGCACCTTAAGGAATGCTTTAAAATAGCTACAGCAGAGGTTGTACTGAATTGTAACCATTACAAGCTGAAATAATGAATGCAAGGAAGAAAGAGCAGTGATGAAAACTTCAGAAACAACAATACAGGAAGAAAACGGAATTAAACAGTGACAAAGTATAGAATCTCTTGACACTCTGTTCTATATTTGATAACAAGAATCCATTACAAAACCCAGCCTCTAAAAAAGGCTCCCCGGGTTGTCTCCTTTTTCTCTGTTACATACAACAATTATTTTAAAGAAAAAATCTAAGAACAAATCTCTTTGCGTTCCGGGAATCTGAAACGGTTCGCCTTCATGGAAAACTGAGACTGCCAGGTGCCTCTGCCAGCACTTTGAACCGTTACTGACGTAGGGCAACTTGTAAACGCCTTTGGCCAGGTGTGCATAATCTGGGCGATACACTTGACATAATTGTTTTAGACTGCAGATCTCTGTCGTCCTCTAGCAACGCCTCATTTCCCAACTTTATCCAGTCTGTCATTTTAGATAGTCTTTAGAGAAACGCCCACACACAATTCTCGAATTTTCATCTCCAGTTGGGAGTCCTCAAAAGTTTGGACCAGACCATCTAAGAACACAGTTTTTCCCCTTGAGGTTTCTGGCATATTCTCCAATGGGTTCAAAAGCATGCGGTGATCATTAATTCTCCATTTCTTTCAAGAAATCCACTTGCATATCTTTGTACACTGTTTAGAAGCATTGTGACTGCAAGGAAACTCGCCAATTTAGCCATTGCAGCAATTACTACCTCGCTATCAGTAAAAAGTATGGCGAACTTGTCTTTCACGATAAGAACAATAACCATGCAAATGATGCCAATCAATACTGATGTTGCAACCACGATTTTAACAGAGAATTTTGTAGCTCTCGGATGTCCAGCTCCTAGTTCATTAGACACTCTCACGCTAATGGCAACATTCATTCCAATGAAAAGGATGGCTTCCCTCCCAACATCAACAGAATAGAATCAAATGCTGGGAGGAAATCAACTTGGTGTATTACAAGAATTACTGTCTTTTTTGACAGTGCTCTCATTATGTATTCCTTGAACAAGCTACTAGCAGTATGAGCATCAACAACACTAAAGGGATCATCCAAAAGATAAATGTTAGAATCTTGATATAAAGCACGGGCAAGCTGTATCCGCTGTTTCTGGCCACCACTGAGATTGACACCTCTTTCTCCTGTTTCAGTCTGATCACCAAAAGGAAGATTCTGGAGGTCTTTATCCAACGAAGACTTTAGGCTACTTTCTGATATTTCTCCTTGTCCATGGGACGCCCAAATAATATGTTGTTTTGTACTGTTCCAGTTTGAATCCACGCAGTTTGAGAAACATATGCGAGGGTGCCACAGACTTGCAACCTGCCCATCAACTTTGGTACTTCTCCAAGTATTGCAGCTAAACGAGTTGATTTTCCGGATCCAACTTCTCCATAAATTTTCAATTTTTGGCCATGTTTAACCTCCATATTTATGTTTCTCAATGTGGGCTTTGACGAACTAGAATCCCAACATAGTGTTGCAGAATTGATAAGAAGAGAGTGGTCAGAGTTCTGAAGAAATACCCGCTCAACCACCCGATCCTGTAACTTAGCAGCCTCAAGAAAGTTGATGATACGACTTAATGAGACCTTGGCTTGAATGATAACAACAATTACATCAGGAATTATTCGAATGGGTTCTTGAACGAGGCGCAAAGTGGCTATGAACGTGAAAACGTTGCTTGGAGTGAGAGGAATTTCAAGAAAATAACAGGTTACAAATGTTGCAGTTGAAACCAAAACGGGAGATGCCCAAAGCAACAACGAATTGCAGGCTTTTCGAAACTGAACCGCAGATAGTTCTTCATCATTCAATAGACGACATCTACAGAATACTCTGATGTTTCCTCTGAGCTCCTCGTCGGCATTGAGGATCCCGTCGCCCAGGAAATCGCGTACCACGTCTCGATGGACAGACGAAGAAGCGTTTGAATTCATGCCCGAACTCCTCGCTGTCAAAGACAGGTCTCGCATGTAGGGGGTTACGAATCATTATCTGGCTCATCTGCAGCGGCCTGTAGCAGCTCTCCGAACCGTTACAAATCGTTTCGACAAGTGGAGCATTGATAATTCCTTTGATGCCGAAACGCTTCCGTCGACACTTTAAACGCTGCCTGACTATTCTCTGCCTCTCTGATTATTCACTGATCTCGTTCTGACCTCTTTCTCTGCCAGTCTGGACAAGAGTAACGACTCTTGGCGCGCATAGATTTTTAATCAAAACTTTAATTTGCCTCATGTCCACGTGAAACCCTAACGCATGCAACCAACGAGGCATTGCATTCGAGCGAGATCTCCTCCAGGAATCATCAAATCTATCATGTTATCACATATGACATCTATGGGGAAGTATTGCTCTGCTAAATCATTTGTTTCCGGCAGTAACACGTCTAACACATCCCCCGGACGACTTAGATAAGTGCAGGTGGAATAGCTTGCTCTCTTCTATGATTTCGTGTACCATCTTAACCATTCCTGCTTTTGCTTGCAATGAGTTGTAGAGCCTTGTTCCAGGCAATTGACTGGCAATGAGACCAAACCCGAGATGAACTTTTCTGAATTCTTATTTTAGATGTTCCGTGTCATTTCCCGGGCTAAGACTCATCAGTGTTTTCAAGAGCACATGAAATGCTATATTTTTAGTTTCGTTTTGGATGTAAATCAGTTGATCGTCCTTCCAGTTTGTCATAGAACTCAGAATGTATTTCTCTATATCCACAGTTATCTGCTCTTTCAGCTGTGGAGATTTGAGAAAACCTCCTATGAGGCCGTGCAACTTCTTCTGTGAGTTCCCACTCAGCATGAGTATTGAAGACTTCCCCATGAGCTCGTTGAGTGATTTCGGATAAGAGGGAACAAATATCCCGCCATCGTTTTTTTTTGTAGAATCACCCTGCTTATTTCTGGGTCTGTTGATATAATCGTGGGGCTCCCAAGGAGATCTGATTTGAATACCTTTCCATATATTCGTATAACAAATCTTTGCCCCAAAAGTTGAGACCTTTGTCTCGATACCACACGCACCAATGGGATTTTCTGGTCCATTGGAACACACAATAATTGTTCTTGCCTTCTGGAGTTAAACACCGAAACTGCCACTTCTTCAGTTTCATCTAAACAAGCCACATACTCTCTTTGGGCCCTTTGTATAATTCCAACAATTTCACCTTTTATTACACCATGCTTCACAGTGACTGGATGGTTTTCATGTTCTTCCTCATCACATCCAACAAGATTAAGACTTTCATGAACACCATAATGAGAAGAGCCATTCTGTGCAATATTTAGTGTCTCACCATCAATAGACCCATCGTCCAGCTCCACAGACTTCTGTTTCTCAGCATTTCCAGACACAAAAACATGCACAGCAACAAGATCTCCATGCAATGCTCTGTTTTGTAGCTTCCGACCAGGAACCAAGATTTCAAGTAGAGATGCCTCGCCTTTATTGTTGGGGCGAACAAAACCTTCATCTGGAGTATACTTGCTGGCATGGAAAATACCAATTCGAAGATCGCCATTTGCAGTTCCCTCTTCAATTGCATTTGCTGAGAGATGTTCTTTATAAATAAAGTCCTTGTGAGAGGGTGCTCGGGATTGTTCATCAATTACCGCATCTTCACTATATATTGTCATGTATTATTGAGAGTTTATCACAACAAACCAGGGAGCTGCACAACTCAGTAATAGATGCATCATGACTCAAAAATGACTGAAATGTTCAGCAGCATTTAACACCATGACTGCCTCACGATCACTTGGTGATGGACCAAAAGATAGGCACTTTTTCAAAATCCTTTGCCAATGCATAACCTTGAGGATCCACTGAAGAAAATGCAGATCCAATCACTACAATAATAGGCATTACCCCATCCAAATGCTCATATAGCCATCCTTAAACGCCTCCAATTTCGTTGGGCTGATCGTTCTTGAACCTTGGGCAGCGCAGTCGAATGCCTATTATGCCTATGCAACGAATGCAAATGCAACTTACCTGTACTTACCTATTGGATGGATGTTAGATGTGGTCAATGATCAGTGAAACCCATCCAACAACATCCCACAATACCTGCCTTTGTGCTTCATCATAAGCCAAAATAGTGATAAGTTAAGCACAACAACAACATGAGTTAGAAAATGTATCATACCAATGGAAACTGTAAGGTCTAGCTGATGGAGGCGGGTGGGAGGGAAAAAGTGATGCCAAGACACACTCTCAAGAGAGTGCTCAATCCATCTCAGAAATGGATCGTGAAAAGTCAAAGGTTCAATAGACCGACTCGAGGAATCTGAATGTTGGCTACCTTGGACATCTTCACAACTTAAGGCCTGAGAAGGGATTAGCAAGAGTTGAAAGGATGACTGACAATTCCTCAAGGGAAAGCTGGAAAATTGTGACAATAAGCTTCTTCTTGAGGTACTCAACTTTCCTCTAAAATCCAGAATGAGGTTTTGTATTACAGGAGACTTGGGATAAGGGACATGTTTCCAAACCATACCTTCGGTGACATAGCGAGGTAAAGTAATGAAAGGGGGGTGGAAAACCTTATCACAAGCATCCTGCTCTGCGGAAGTAACCTCCTCAATTTTATCAAAATCTGAGCAGAATGATGGTTGATAACTTTCTTCATAAAATAGATCTAAGTGATCAGATGGATAGTCATCAAAGTCCTCAAGGTATGATTGAAAATTATTAAGAGAGCATAACATCAAGTCATCCTTGGGTGTCTGAATAAAGTCAGGTTCTTGTTGCCAAATGTCAAAATTATTAGTAACTTCATGTGATAAATGCAAAGGCAACTTTTGGGAAAGACCCTCAATGTCGTAAATGGGATCCCCATCATATCCAATCATATCCCATTTACGCCTCCCGACATGTATGAATTCATCAATATTATCAAGAAAGTCATCATCTTCATCATAACATGAAGGGGTTAAAACATCCATCACTTCTTTACTCTCCTCATGATAAGATAAAGAATCATTAAAAATCTGGAAGGGGAAATAACTCACTTTGCTTAATCCTTCCTGTGCAGGAGCTTCAAGTATTTGGATAACTTCATCAAGTGGAAGATCTTCCTCTACATCTTCAGTTTTGAGATATAGAGGATCTAGTCCAAGGGTTCCATTTCTTCTTCACTCTCTAGATCATAGAATAAGGTATCATCAAAAAATTGGAAAGGAAAATGTCTTACCTCATTCTCTTCATCTTGTGCAGGAGGGACAGGAACTTGGAGAGCTTCATCAGACTGAGGAGCGGTTACTGGTGCTTCATCTTCATAATTCACTTTTCTAATTATATCTTCACTGCATTCTATTGAATCATGGGAGAAATCTTGCTCCTCTTCAAGGGGTTCATAATGTTCTTCACAAATCTCTTCTTTCACATCAGAGCATTCTTGATGTTGAACATGATATGCATTCCTGAGATCTGCTACAATCTCAATAGTGAATCCTCCGTCTTCCAAGGCTATTGTGAGATTCTGAAGGGCATCTTCATACGTTTGGCAACGTGGTTTGGTGTTGATTTTTAATGACAAAATCAGAAATATTTCATTCACACATTTCGTCAAACACTTAGCAACCTAGAGATAATTGTCTTCTTAAATTTCAGAAATGCATACCCACATTCAGAAATTTCTATAAGCAGAAATACACATTGTTAAGCAAAATATGCAGCGGAAATGCACAATGGACAGCAACCCATAACTCACAGAAATTTAGGCAACTGCCAGGGAAAACCCCAATGTGGGGAAACCCAACAAGAGAGAGAGATATTATTATTTTGCTTCAGGAAAGTTCAGAACAACATCAATAACACTTTTTCAGCCAAGAGAAATACCTCTTACAGCGCAAAACTGTCCCACACAAATCTGTCTTGAAAACCGTGCCACAGTCCGTACAGCTGTACGAATTTGCTGAAATTCGGCACGTTGAAATTCGTGCCACAACAGGATGCTGTATCTTCTCTTCTGTACGACCGTCCTCCTTTAGAAAATTCTTCAAGGATGCCTCGAAAACCGTGCCCAAGCTTGCCTCGGTTTTCGTGCGTTAAGAATGCTACTGTACGGCCTGTACGGATCCGTACAGCACGGCCTGTCCCAACAAATAACACTGCTGCAAATCAAAACAGAAAATGCCTCCTTGGGATTTGCGCCCTAGCTCTCTTGGAAATCGTGCCCTTCTTGATGTTCACTTTCCTCTCTCAAGCAATCTCTCAACTCCTCTCGTCTTCTCTGGTGTGTTCTTCTCACATCCCTA
>ML795258.1:16785-31252 GCA_009831015.1 Picea engelmannii
TAAATGCTCATTAAATACTTTTTGGGTCCCACAACTTAAAAACACTTTAAGTTATAAAGTACATTCACTTTATAAAAGCACTTTATTTAAAAAGTCACTTTACAAATAAAACATGTCTAGGAATTATGACTTTATGTCCTCTCCATGACAAAACACAAAAACATGAATGAGGACATCCCTTGTTATATTTCAACATTTGGTAAAGTCAATAAACCTACTGATGAAGTGTATGAAAGATGATATACCCCTATCTTCGCAACAACCCTTAAACCAATCTTGCAAGAAGGATGGCAGAGAGAGTATAAACAGTTTTATTAGAACATCCTCCCCTCCTGATTCTACCTCGCTTATATACTCCAGAAAATTTACGATGTGAGGAGTTGGGAGGCCCCAAAATCTTGGAAGGTTGTTTGACCATTTTGTATCAAGATGGGTTGAGTATCCTTGAAGGCTTTTGAAATCAATAGTTGGATAGAGTTGTTCCCATGATGCCATGATCCCATAACTTGGTAATATCATAGAGTTGACAGTAAGGTGGCACCTGGGAAAAGGTTAGTGGAGTTGCCAGATAATTTGTCTGAAATTATCAAAGTGTTAGCGACATTACTTGTCTTCGGCATAGGGATATCCAGGTCTGCAGGTTGCACGAAAAGCGCCCAAGCACAGCACACAGAAGAAGTCCTTTTCGGACTTAAAATCAAGCGAGCGGGCATTTCATTCTTCAGCGGAAAGGATTCAGCAACAAAGCAGAGCAGCGGTTAATGGGTAATTGCAGTTAACCAAGTTGCGCCAAGTATAGCGCAAAAAGTTTTTAAGGAAGTCAACGGTCGGAATTCTCCGGGAGGCACTCGCGAAGTTACGAGGGCTGTTGATCGCGAGCAATTCAAGCGCAGTGTTATTTCTCGAACTTGGGGTTCGTGAGTTCGAGGGGCGGACCATATCCTTTGGTTGCGCGAGATTCCAAGTTACGAAAAGTGTTCGGAGGGGGTCAATCATCGCTGACCATCGCATCTCGGGACTTTACGAGGGGAGAGTGCCAAAGTTCGATACTCCAACTCGCGAGGTCACGAGTAGCGAGAGGTGCTATTACTTGGGCTCTAGCCGACGGTTACATGTAGAGAGCGCTGACCAGGAAAGGAGCCCGGCCTGTATCGCCATCTCGGGGAGCGGGAGTTTGGAAAAGAGGAGCCAAGGGTCTTCGACCCGCGAACTCGCGAGTCATGAAACGCAAAGAACTTTTAAATGACGGGCCCACAGTATCGCTGAAAGTGTTCTGGGCCGTTCGATCAAAAGAGGGATACGTGGTGCGCAATTAGGCTCTATCGCCTCTTCGCGCATCACGACTTTGAAGAACAAGGATCAGCCTCCTCCCAGCCGCGAGGCACGAAGCGCCGAAAACGCTCAAGAGTTGGACCCATAGTCTTGACGCCCGATCACTTGGGGAAAAAGAAAGAGTTGTGCGAAAAGGGCCGAAGCGCCGGGTTCAGCTACAGAAGGGATCACTGCGTTCTCCAAAAGCCAGTTCAGCTCGACCTCGAACTTGGTCCTCGCTAAGAATAAATGAAGGTGAATGGAGGTAGTTGAAACCTCGACTCACTCATTGAATGCAAGGCATGGGGTTTCGGCAGGCAGTCTGCCCAAGATAGTCCTGTACATTGATTTTCTCCAAAAGGCCATGCCGAGTTCTCGTCTGACTGGAGGAGTCTGCACACGCCATGTTAGCCTTTAATGTTTCAGCTACCTCCCCTGCAAAGGCCATGCGGAGTTAAGGTGACGTCTGACGAAGGATTTCCGTCCAAAATTTGACTAAAGGGACACTACGCCTTGGAGGGCGAGCACGCCTTTGTTGGGCGAAGCTGTTCGAGTATATGTACTCAGTTTTTGCATTTTTGAAAGTATCGATGGTAGAGCGAAGCTCCCGACTGTAAAGTTTTAATAGACATTCTAGCTTTTTGGTTATGCATCTGTATGTGAGATTTCTTATTTTATGACAGACAGTCTTTCTTACTCCATCTAAATTTTCATATCATACTGAGAGAGTTCGTGATCGATTGATTCGCATGAATTATTGCAATTATGTTATGATAAAGGATTTATTGTTGCATTATTGTATTCTTTGGTTTTCTGCGTTTGAATGTAAGAAGATCTTGCGTTTAGATGCCTTCTCCTACAGTCTGTTAGAAACCTGATGTTACGACAGACCTTTGCATCTCTCTGATACAACTCTTCCCCCCCTTACTCACCCTTACTATAACTCACTGTCTGAAGTTTGACTAAGACCTCACTTGCCCATGCATACCTGGCCTAGTTTCGGGGATTAGAACATTATTGTTTTGAGTTAACTTCCATTCGATCACCCCCTTTTAAGACAAATTGTGACATAAATTGATGGGCGTCGGGCTCTGCTCCTGCTGCAATCCAGGGGTGACTTCTGACGCTAACATTTCTGGCGCCATTGCCGGGGACGAAGTTGAAAATTTTCCCCGGGATTGAACGACATTGAGCCTCTGATTCTGAAGGTGCGTCAGGTATCAGAGCCTTCAAAGATTGCTATTGTGCACCTGGCGACTCCATTGTGACGATTCCACTAGATCAAACCTGCTGTTTTAGTTGTGGCTTCCAGAGGTAGACACACGCGGTCACATCCACAGCTGCCCCTAGCTACACCTGTAGCTGATCCGGAGGTGATTTTCAGAAAAGGAAAGGCCTCTGAAGGAGAAGCCTCCTCCGCTGAACAAGGTAATCCGCTATCTCCTTCTGTAGAAACTCCATTTTCTTCTCCTCAGCTTCCTAGCAGACTGTTTTCTGAAGTTTCCCGCTTCCTAAATTTCAAGAGTGTTCCTGCTGAGTTCTCCCCTCCCGGTCTGGGATTGGAGGGAGAAATCCTTGTCACTCCCCTTTCCCCTGAAGCTGTACCTTGGCGTGGACCCAGGACCATAGAAGATTTCCCCACCCCTAGCTTTATCACTCCTCCTCTTGTTACTATTGCCTCTTCCACACAGAGAGAAGCATCTGCTGACGCAAGCCCGTTAGCCTTCTCCCTAAATCCCCCATTATTCCCTGGAAGCCCATTCCCAGTATCCCCTTTTCGAACTGCTTCTCCTCCGAGTTCTCCTCCACCTAATATTCCTATGGCTGGTGCTAATCCCCCTCTAAATAGAATGGATGCCATAGTCGCTGCCAGATATGCCCCCTTAGTCCTACCCCATCCTATGAATCCTCTCCCTGCTGGAGATTACTTGAAGTATATGCCCAAGTTCACTGGGGAAGGGGACATAACTGCGGAGGAGCACCTGGCTGCTTTCTATAGTTATGTAGACAACCTGAACATTGAAAATGAAGATGTCTGGATGAGAGTCTTCGTCCAGTGCCTGGATGGTGAGGTGAGGAAGTGGTTTAGAGGATTGGCCCCCGGATCTATTGCTGGAATCGAAGCTCTGGATAGTGCTTTCCTGAGGCAGTGGGGAGATAGGAAGGATTTCATGTATTACATGACAGAGTTGGGGTCTTTGAAGAAGATGGAAGGAGAGTCTGTCTCTGACTTCTCCAAAAGATTCAATAAGATGTATATTAAAATTCCTGCTGAGATAAAGCCCTCAGAAGCTTCTGCCAAGGTTTCTTATGCTAGTGCGTTTGGCCTCGATTTCTGTCTTATGTTGAGAGAAAGAAGAGCCACCTCCTTAGCTCAAATGCAAGATGCAGCCATAGAGGTGGAATCTAATGTATTAGCAGCTGATAGATTGAGAAACAAGGCTGACGCAGACAGGAGAAAGGGAAGATCTGAAGCCTCAACTTTTGGCCCATCGGTGCCCCACCCTCAAGTGGATGAACTGACCAAGATGGTGAGGTCTCTGTCCGCAGAAATGGAGAGAATGAAGGTGGAGGGTAGGCAAGCATACGAGGGGCCTCAAAACGCCGAAAACAAAGGAGGTTTCAGGAGGCCAAACAATGTTGCTTCCCCGACTATGCAAAGAGAGAGGGGAAGAGACAGAGAAGACCAGAAAATTCAGGCCCCTTTTCAAAACAATTTTGTGGCCGAGGAGGAAGAAGGGGAAACAGATGAGCTTGATCCTGAAATCCATTGCTTCGGAGACACTCCTTTTCCTCATCTCACTCAATCAACATACGAGGAGTCTCTCATGGACAGTCAGCTAAATGAACTGAGCAAGGGAGACAAGGCTAGTGGCAGCCAAGGCAGGTATAACCTGAGGTCCAAGAAAAAGACAACAGCATCTAATGTTCCTGAGCAGTTCACTAGAACATAGAAACCTGCTAATGAAGTAGCAGACGGTCACAGAGGTAAGAAGGCTCAACCCCTCTCTCCCATAGTCCAGAGTCATGTTCCCGAAATAAGAGAAATCCCGAAGCTTACATCTTCTTTTAATTTCGAGCATGAAATTCAAAAGATCAGAATCCTTGTGACCCTAACCGAATTGATTAAACATGAAGGGTTCAAGAAACGCTTCTCTGAGCTTTTACAGTCTGAGGTCTCATGCCTTCCCACAGACTCCATCAATTTGCAAGATGAAAAACCTGGAGTTATTCTAGGTCCTATGGTAGAGGACAGGAATGACTCATCCCCTCCCTTCTACACTTCCTTGAATATACATGACAAGGTGCTGCATAACTGCTTGATGGATTCAGGGGCTTCTCACAACCTCATGCCCAAAACTGTCATGGAAGAGTTAGGGCTAGAAGTCACCCGAGCCTATGATGACCTCTACTCCTTTGACTCCAGGAAAGTTCAATGTCTAGGGGTTATCAAAGACCTGGTCGTGACCTTGTTTCAGTTGCCCATGAAAAGTGTGGTCATGGATATTGTAGTGGCTGATGTCCCCCCCAAGTTCGGTATGTTGTTGTTAAGATCTTGGATAAAAAGACTGGGGGGAACTTTGCAGATGGACCTCACATATGCTACTATCCCAGTGTTCGGAGGAGAACATAGGAGGCTATATAGGGAAGCCCAGTTGGCCTATATAATCATTGATGAAGCCAATCCCACCAACCATCCCATTTTTGCCTTGGACACTGATTTAGGTTCCAGTTTACTGCAACTCACTCATGCTCCCGAGCCTCCTCTTAAACTCAGAAAGCAGCCCACCACTCATGAATTTCCTCCCTCCATCACCCCCGTCTTGAAAATGTTTTTTGATGGAGCCTGTTCTAGGGAAGGCGCTGGTGCTGGGGTTTTTTTTGTGTCACCTACTCAGGAAACCATATTCCTGTCATACAAACTAGAATTTGAAGCTACCAACAATGTGGCAGAGTATGAAGCTCTTGTTCTGGGTATGAGGGCTGCAAAGGAAATGGGAATAAGGGAAATGGCAGTATTCGGAGATGCTGAATTGATTATCCAACAAGTCAGGAATGTCTATCGGGCCAAGCATCCTCGGCTCAGAAGTTACAGGAATGAGGTATGGGACCTGATTGACAATTTCTTCTCAGCCTTCAACATCTCTTTTATTCCAAGGGAGGATAATGTTGTGGCCGATTCTTTAGCTGTTTCGGCGAGCCAGTTCAAGGTCCCTCAGCTGTCTATGGCCAAATATGATTTTGTGATAAAATATAGGCCCTCCGTACCGGACAATGTCAAGCATTGGAAGGTATTCGAAGATGATCCTGAAATCGAAAAATTCCTCCAATCTGTTGGTGAATTTTCTGCGTTGCATATTGATCAGGATCCTGACCTTGAAGGCGACCCTTACCCTGAGGCGCTTTTAAATGAAATTGCTAATCACCAGATTATTCAGCTGCCTAGCAATCATATTCTGAGGGGACTAACTCCTTTAGAAAGACTGTTCGATGGGAATGATGTGGCAGTAAAGGGTAGGGTTTCAGATGAAGATGCTGACACAGCCGAGTGCAACATTGGCACACAGGAGGAGCCTAGGTTTGTCAAGTTGTCAAGGAGTTTGACCAAAGAACAGAGGGCCGAATATACTGAGTTGCTGAGAGAGTTTGCTGATGTGTTTGCATGGACCTACGAAGACCTCAAGACATATGACACATCCGTCATTGAACACAAGATCCCACTGAAGGAAGAGGCTAAGCCATTTAGGCAGAAGCTAAGACAAATAAATCCCATGTTGCTGCCTGTCATGGAGAAAGAAGTGAAGAAGTTGTTAGAGGCCCAGATCATCGTCCCCTTGAGATATTCCGAATGGGTGGCCAATTTGGTTCCGGTAAGGAAGAAAAGTGGAGAAATCAGGCTTTGTGTCGACTTCAGGAACCTGAACAGGAGCTCAAAGAAAGACAATTATCCCCTGCCCAACATGGAACACATATTGCAGAGAGTAACCGGTGCATCTAGGATTTCCATGATCGACGGTTTTTCTGGCTATAATCAGATATCGGTCATGCCCGAGGACAGGGAAAAGACAGCCTTCACCACTCCTTGGGGCACATTCATGTATGCCTAAATGCCATTTGGACTAATGAATGCAGGAGCAACAGTTCAGCGGGCCATGGATATAGCCTTCATTGGGGAGAAGGATCAGTTTGTAGTAATCTACCTAGATGACATCACAGTCTTCTCCAGGTCTGATAAAGAACACTGCTATCACTTAAGGAAAGTCTTTTCGAAGTGCTGGAGGTTTGGTCTTTCCCTAAATCCCAAGAAATCTTTGTTTGCTATGAAAGAGGGGAAGTTATTAGGCCATATAGTATCAACAGAAGGAGTGAGGATTGATCCTAGCAAGGTAGAGGCAATTCAGACCCTGTCACTTCCTAGATCTAAGAAGGAAGTTCAGGCCTTTTTGGGGAAGATTAATTTTCTGAGGAAATTCGTCTCAAATTTTGCTGAGCTGGTGAAACACATCACAGCCATGCTCAGGAAGGGAAATGAAGTGAAATGGACCGCTAAACCTAGGGAATCTTTTGTCCAAATAAAAAGGGCATTGACTGAGGCACCTGTGCTGATCAGTCCTGACTATTCCAAAGATTTCCTAATTTTCTCTTTTGCTTCTTTTGATACAATAGCAGCGGTCTTGTTGCAGAAAAATGAGGAAGGGCGAGAGCAACCCATTGCCTTCTTTAGCAAGGCATTGAGAGATGCAAAAATCAGGTATGAAATCATGGAGAAGCAGGCCTACGCCTTGGTGAAAGCTCTCAAAGCTTTCAGAGTTTATGTCTTGCACTCAAAAGTGACCGCATTCGTTCCTTCAGCCTCTGTGAAGGACATCCTCTTACAGCCTGACATAGACGGGAAGAGGAGTAAGTGGATAGCCAAGATCCTGGAGTTTGACTTGAAAATAAGGCCTACCAAATTGATCAAAGGTCAAGGCTTAGCCAAGCTGTTGGCTGAAGCAAATTGCAAAGCTTTGGGGGTAAGTTTGATCAACGAATGCTCAGGAATGCAGCAGGATCAGCTGTTTGAAATAAACCCTCCAAGGGAGCTCCCATTGGCTTGATGTCCCTGGTACAAGGATGTCATATATTTTCTGCAAGAGTTGCGGCCTTTAGATGGCCTGCAAAGAAACAAAGCAAGAGCTCTGAAGCTCAAGGCAGTCAGATACTGCCTTGTCGATCAAATTTTATACTGGAAAGACCCCCTGGGAGTGCTTTTAAAATGCATGGATCCACGAGAGGCCGATAGGATCATGGTTGAATTTCATAGCGGCCTATGCGGAGGGCACCATTTATGGAAGACCACAGCTCACAAAATTCTCAGAGATGGGTACTACTGGCCCACCTTGTTCGCTAATGTCTGTAGAGAAGTTAGAGCCTGTATCCCATGCCAAAGATTTTCAGGAAAGCAGCAACTCAAGTCTCTGCCTTTAAAGCCTGTAGTTGTTTCGGGACCTTTCCAACAATGGGGCCTAGATTTTATTGGAGAAATCCACCCTGCTTCCAGCGGGCAACACAGATGGATCCTGACTGCCACAGATTTCTTTACTAAGTGGATCGAAGCCATCCCCACCAGGAGTGCTTCCCACAAGGTAATTATTGGATTCCTGGAAGACCTCATCACAAGATTCGGCTGCCCAAGAAAGATTGTTACTGATAATGCAGCCTCATTCAAGGCTGATCCGTTAGCTAAGTTTTGTGAGCAATCTGGGATCAAACTGATTCACTCCACCCTATACTATCCCCAGGGCAATGGTTTAGCAGAGTCCTCCAACAAAAGCCTGATAAGGATCATCAAAAGATTATTGGAGGACAACAAAAGGGCTTGGAATTCGAAGTTGAAATTCGCTCTATGGGCCGATCGGGTGACCACAAAGAGATCTATAGGCATCTCCCCTTTCCAGTTAGTTTACGGAGCAGAAGCTATCTTCCCTTCTCAGCTGGCCATTCCCGTAGCGAAATTCTTCCAGGATTATCAAGAAGAGCCCAATGATATGATCAGAAGAATTCATCAATTGGTAGAAGTCCAGCAGGCCAGAGAGCAAGTAATGATCAGAATTCAGGACCATCAGCAAAGGATCAAGCAGGTTTTTGATAAGAAGGCCAAGAAGGAGGAGTTCCAGATAGGAGACCTGGTACTGAAATGGGATGCTCCTAAGCAAGACAAGGGCAAGCATGGCAAATTTGAAGCCCTGTGGATCGGGCCCTTCAAAATCTCTGAGGTTTTCACAAATAACACGTACATGTTGCAAGATTTGGAGGGTGAAGAAGTTTTCAACAGCCCACTAAATGGGCATTTTCTGAAGAAATGTTTTGTCTGAGCCTTCGGTGGCTCCTTTGTTTGTAAATATTGTCCTTTTGGTTCTTTGTTTATTTTTATTTTTATTTTTTGGCTTAGTAAATGACTCCATAGCCCAACAACAAGGCACTGGAACTGCAAAATGAGTCCTTAGAGCATCATAGGGACGACTCTATCCCCCATGGAGCCTAATGTTAGTGACATTACTTGTCTTCGGCATAGGGATATCCAGGTCTGCAGGTTGCACGAAAAGCGCCCAAGCGCAACACACAGAAGAAGTCGTTTTCGGACTTAAAATCAAGCGAGCGGGCATTTCATTCTTCAGCGGAAAGGATTCAGCGACAGAGCAGAGCAGCGGTTAATGGGTAATTGCAGTTAACCAAGTCGCGCCAAGTATAGCGCAAAAAGTTTTTAAGGAAGTCAACGGTCGGAATTCTTCGGGAGGCACTCGCGAAGTTACGAGGGCCATTGATCGCGAGTAGTTCAAGCGCAGTGTTATTTCTCGAACTCGGGGTTCATGAGTTCGAGGGGCGGACCATATCCTTTGGTTGCGCGAGATTCCGAGTTACGAAAAGTGTCCGGAGGGGGTCAACCATCGCTGACCATCGCGTCTCGGGACTTTACGAGGGGAGAGTGCCAAAGTTCGATACTCCAACTCGTGAGGTCACGAGTAGCGAGAGGCGCTATTACTTGGGCCCTAGCCGACGGTTACATGTAGAGAGCGCTGACCAGGAAAGGAGCTCGACCCGTATCGCCATCTCGGGGAGCGGGAGTTTGGAAAAGAGGAGCCAAGGGTCTTCGACCCGCGAACTCACGAGTCATGAAACGCAAAGAACTTTTAAATGACGGGCCCACAGTATCGCCGAAAGTGTTCTGGGCTGTCCGATCAAAAGAGGGATATGTGGTGCGCGATTAGGCTCTATCGCCTCTTCGCGCATCACGACTTTGAAGAAAAAGGATCAGCCTCCTTCCAGCTGCGAGGCACGAAGCGTCGAAAACGCTCAAGAGTTGGACCCATAGTCTTGACGCCCGGTCACTTGGGGAAAAAGAAAGAGTTGTGCAAAAAGGGTCGAAGCGTCGGGTTCAACTATAGAAGGGATCACCGCGTTCTCCAAAATCCAGTTCATCTCGACCTCGAACTCGATCCTCGCTAAGAATAAATGAAGGTGAATGGAGGTAGTTGAAACCTCGCCTCACTCATTGAATGCAAAGCATGGGGTTCCGGCAGGCAGTCTGCCCAAGATAGTCCTGTACATTGATTTTCTCCAAAAGGCCATGCCGAGTTCTCGTCTGACTAGAGGAGTCTGCACACGCCATGTTAGCCTTTAATGTTTTAGCTACCTCCCCTGCAAAGGCCATGCAGAGTTAAGGTGACGTCTGACGAAGGATTTCCGTCCGAAATTTGACTAAAGGGACGCTACGCCTTGGAGGGCGAGCACGTCTCTGTTGGGCGAAGCTGTTCGAGTATATGTACTCAGTTTTTGCATTTTTGAAAGTATCGATGGTAGAGCGAAGCTCCCGACTGTAAAGCTTTAATAGACATTCTAGCTTTCTGGTTATGCATCTGTATGTGAGATTTCTTATTTTATGACAGACAGTCTTTCTTACTCCATCTAAATTTTCATCTCATACTGAGAGAGTTCGTGATCGACTGATTCGCATGAATTATTGCAATTATGTTATGATAAAGGATTTATTGTTACATTATTGTATTCTCTGGTTTTCTGCGTTTGAATGTAAGAAGATCTTGCGTTTAGATGCCTTCTTCTACAGTCTGTTAGAAACCTGATGTTACGACAGACTTTGCATCTCTCTGATACAAGTCTTCCCCCCTTACTCACCCTTACTATAACTCACTGTCTGAAGTTTGACTAAGACCTCACTTGCCCATGCATACCCGACCTAGTTTCGGGGATTAGAACATTATTGTTTTGAGTTAACTTCCATTCGATCACCCCCTTTTAAGACAAATCATGACATAAATTGATGGGCGTCGGGCTCTACTCCTGCTGCAATCCAGGGGTGACTTCTGATGCTAACACAAAGGATAAGGGAAAACACCCTAAGTGGAGTCGCGAGGTAAGCTTGTAAGATAAAGACTCTTGAGGCAAGGCTTACCGAAAAGTGTCGTCTTGAGGAGAATTGACTCGGTGTTCCTCGACGACTACGCCAAAATGTTATTGCACAGTTTGTAGTCAGGATAATGGATTGATGAAAATAGGTCAAATTGGCGTAACTGAACCAATCCCACCTACTGTCACCTCGATGGGAAGGTTCTTTCTGTTTAGGGAGGTAAGGCCCAGGGGAGACGTCCCCAGTGACCTGGGGTTTTGAGAAGGCAAAAGGTTTAGCAAGGCTAAGTGATAATAACCCCCCTCACAAGTCACCACCTGATCAGAAAGTCCGGTTTATAGCCAATAAAGATAACCAGAAGTAATAACCAATAAGAGCACTTGCCCGAGACAAAGCAACAATAAAACTATTTGTGCAAGCTTGCTTGCTAGTTAGTACTTCATATAATAAATGACTTTCTGATAACAAGCAATTGTATAATGATATTGACGAAGTAAATCAACGATTGTACAATGGCAATGACTACAATATTACTTCTCAATAAATGCTGAAAGAAACTTGGCATTCAATGTAACAAAATCAACACGTCATAGATAATGCCTTAACCAACCATTCAATTGCTTTTGAAGTAAAATGAAAGCTGCACAAAGGTGTTTATAGCACAAGAAGATGATGACAACACTAGGGTTAGTAGAATTAGTCTAGGTTAGGGTTAATAATGGTTAGGGTTTGTTGAAAAGTATTGGAAGTTTGTAGGATCAAGTTACTCAACATATGTGGCCTTAGATCAGTGCGTTCCTAGGGTATATGGAGTCAAAAGGAGGACGCAAAAGCTGAAGGATCAAGTAATAGTGGTAAAACTAAGGACAGGAGAGTTAAACCTTGAGGTGTTGCTATGGCAAGGCCTCAAGGATGAAACCCTAGGTGAGAGAGGCTCACTTTGGTGTAGAAAACCTAGACCTCAATGCTTTGTCCTCCTTCCTTAGCCTAATGCCAACGGCTAGCTTAAATAATGGTTGATAAGAGGTAAGACAAGAGGGTTTGTGAGCAACGTGTTGCTAAAGCAAGGCTTTACTAGGCAAACCCTAGGGAAAATTCACTCACCAAGGTGTAGGGGAACTAGGCCTTGGTGCGTTTTCTCCTTCTTAGCTCAACAAATAAGAAAAACGGCTAGCATGGAAGAAGATGGATGGAATGTTGCTATGGAAAGGCTCTATCCTCTTCAACAATTCAAAAGGCTAGAAAGAAAGAATAGAGTGTTGCTAAGGCAAGGCTCTATCTTACTTCAACAAATAAAATGGCTTAAAACCTTGGTAGGGACATCGGACAAGGACCTTCAATGTGTGCTTGTCACCTTGGGTTTGATTCAACAAATTATAATAATAAATGCAAGAAAATAACACTACAACCATTCAATCAAGAAGTTTTGCAGAAATTGACTTACATTTAACCGAGAAATCACATAGCAAAACCCTAGTTGTAATACCTTCCACCAAGAGAAATGCCAAAAGGCCAAAAAAAAGTCTTCCTTCAACAAGTGCGCCTCACAATTTCAGCCAATAACTCCAAAAATAGCGCAAATTTCAGACCTCACTAATGAGTGAGTGAAAGATGATGAAAAAATGAAGGTAAAAACCCTCAATTTATACAATACAATGACCTAAATTTACTTTTTAGGTCATAAAAAGGCCGACAAGGCCAAAATACTAAAATCATATTGTTTTACATTAAATGTCCTAAAATTAAACCCTAATCAAGCAATAGAGAGACGTCATTCCCTTTCTAGGGTGACGTTAGCCCCTTATAGGGAAAATGCAACTTCCTGGAGAAAAATGTTAGCCCTCCTTGGGCTTCTCCAAGCTACCACACTTGCCAAAATTGCCATATCTGCCTCCCAAAACGTCCATACTGTTGGGTGACGTCATGGGCATCCTGGGCCTTCCAAGGCCAACGTCCCTGTGGAGAGGGCTCAACCCCCCTAGGTACATGTCTTCTCAGCTGCCTCTCTTGGATTCTTCTCTTCTTCCCTGGCACAAACGCTCTGCCCTGTCTCTGCCCCCTGCTGGGGTCTCAACATCCATCGGGTGGGCTCTTCAGCCCCATGGATGTCCAAACTGATCATCTCCCCATGTGTACCTGTCCATCAGTACATATCCGTCGGGCATGGTCCTGCACATCAACAGCTACGCCCTCCATGGGCTCATAAGTCACAGGGATCATAGCAATGCCGATCACATCTAATCATCAATATTTATTAAACATGTGCATAAAACACCTTTACCCTAGTCTAGTGCTCAAAGAGATAATACAAGTCTACAATACAAGTTTGGGGAAAGTGATAGGACGTCCTATTGGGCTAGTGTCTACTGGTAGAGGGATGTTTCTGGAAAAGATTAAATCCAAGTCATGCAGGTGGGTGAGGTGGATGGGGATGCCTGGGAAAAAGGTGCAGTGATAGCAGGGATGGCTTACCAGTGGGTGTCACTGTGGAGGGTGAGTTGCGCCTGTCATGGATGCAAATATTTCTAAGCCCATTCATGCCTTTTAATCTTCATTTTTTCCAAGATGCTAATCAAAGAACACTGCCCTGGCTTGGTGACCAGTGGTGGCAATGTTAGCCACTAACATTTCACGGAAATGAGAAGGCTGGCTCGTGATGAGACCCCCTTTCTCTTGGTTATGCCACCAAGAGCCACTACCTTGGCGTGGTGACCAGATGTTGGTAGTGTCATACCGCTAGATGCTCATGGACCTAATAGGCCAGTTCGTGATGAGACCTCCTATCCTCTAACCAAGTCTTGTCTTATTGTTTTTTATCTTTTTATTGCTTTTTCTCTCAAGAAGTTAGTCAAGGGACATTGCCCTGGCTTGGTGACCAAAAGTGACAATGTTACCCACAAGTACTTTCACGGAAATGAGAAGGTTGGCTCGTGATGAGACCCCTTTTCTCTTGGCCATGCCACCAAGAGCCACTACCCTGGCGTGGTAACCAGATGTTGGTAGTGTCATACCGTTAGGCACCCATGGACCTAATGAGCTGGCTCGTGATGAGACCTTCCATCCCTCAACGAGTTCTTGATTTATTTTTCTAAGGGTCCCTCTGTTTCTTGCTGAGAAGCTTTTTATTGCTTTCTCGGGGATCCCTGGGTGAAGCATCTCGAGGTTTTATTCTTAGGCTTTTATTGTCAGCTACTTTTACCCCCCAGGCCTTTAGCCAATTCTTCCCACAAGGTAAGGTACAACCCCTAAATGATCAACCCTATTCCCAGACCAAGGTAATGGGATGGGTGAGTGGGAAAAAAGATGGAAAGTGGTATGCGTGACGGGAACAGACGATGGCTCTTCAGAAATCCCCCAACTGGCAACTCAAAACCTATGGACACAGGCTTGCTAGGGTATCCTGTCATTCGCCTCAGACATGGTCAAGTGGACAAGCATAAGATCCAAGCATCTGTTAGAAACAAAGGAATCAAATGCACATATTCAAAGGTTTTGAGGATCAGAGTGACACATAGCATGATACCCAGACTCATTACCTCATGGAGCAAGAACGATCTCTGATGCAGGACCAGGCCGAAGGCGATGGATGTTGCTGCTGCTCCTGCTGACAAAGTGGAGGCGCTGAAAGGGAGAAAAGATGGGCCCTCCAGGGCCATGCTCAAGTCGATATGGCTCTCGGTACTCCATGTCTAGGACCTGTGGGCCTCATGACATAATCTCCTAGTTATCCCTGAAAGTGGGGGATAACAG
>ML795258.1:69307-80211 GCA_009831015.1 Picea engelmannii
TGTCTTGACTTTGTTGTTTTGTTGCCCTACTGATTTTTCCATCATTTGAAGCTTCACTTCTAGCTCCACTTGCAGAAGATGGGACACTAAAAGAGGGTACTGAATTTGTTGGAGGAGCAACACCAACATTGGGATTCTTCCCTTTCCTTTGCCCTTTTGCTGCTGTCTTTGATGATTGAGCCATCAGTTTTGTTGGATGAGGAAGAAATATCACTGTTGTAGCAAAAAACCTGTAGTTTGGTCCTCAAATCCACTTGGAAACACTTGCAATGCTCTCAAACCTGTACAAAAACCTCTTACTTGCTCACCAAAATCACCCACACCGTGACCTGTTGAGAAAACAATGTGAAAATGAATGAGAAATACGCTTTTTAGAGGGCGTGGGCCTCCTTTTTCCATCACACGTGTCATAAAATCGGGACACCATCCTAATTCGTGTTCGACACGAATTTAGGTCGTGTCACGTGTGAAGGACACGGCCTAAATTCGTGTCGGACACGAATTAGGTCGAATCTGTGTCCCCACATCAGATTCGAGACACGAGGGGGGTTTTCAACGAATCATGTTTCATAGCAAGTGGGGCAAAAGAATAGAAATGCAGAAATTTAAAAGAGATCCTAGCCCTACGATTTTGGGGGTTGGTTTTGCCAAACTCTTACTAGGATGTAGGCACTAATATGACTTACAATAACAAAAATTTAAAAAGAGGAATGTAAGCCACTTGGGGACTCCCTTTGGGCTTGCTACAATGCTAGAAAATATAGAGAAAGTTTTGGGTGTTGTTACCCAATCAAAGGAAGGGTCCTTTGTGTGTTTTGTGACTGAAAATGGGCAGCACTTCCCCTTGATCTGGCGAGAACCTGCAAAAAACAACAAGCTATTGTTTGCTGGAAATGCTGCAAAACACACACAAAAGTCAAGAAAATTTATGTTTTTTACACAGAAATTTTCTGCATAAAAATTTCAACGAAGTATATTGATATATTGACCTATTCTAGAGGGTTAGCAAACCAAAAACCGAATATGAATGAACATAAAATAGAACTAAGAAAAAGAGGAGTTTAAGAGAGGTTATGAAAGAAAGCTTCCAACTTGAAGCCAACCTTGCAAACCCTTGAAGCAACCTGCAACTTATGAGACACATGTGAGATAAGAGCAAATAAATGTGAGATAAATAGATAATACAAACTAATTTGCACTACCTACTATCCTACTCAAATAGATCTACAACTACACTATTGCAAATCTATCCAAACAAACTAATTTTTTTTAGATATCTACTCTAGATCTCACATAAAAAATCACAAGCACAATATCACCTCCAATCCAAGTGCAACCTAGAAAAAATCTCATGTACACCAAGGTCCTCCAAAGCTCTTTCTTATTACCAAATGAGGAAGCTGGAACAACTAATTACTACAAGCTCCTCTCCAAAATAGAGCAAAAGTGAGTGAAAGCAAGATGGAAGATGAGAGAGGGATGATGCAAGAATTTGGTAGCATAACAATAGCTCAAGAGATGGTGAAGAAATGAGTGAGGGAGGGCCTTTATTTATACTTGGAAATGCAAAGTGACCCCTCTTGGATCAAAGCCAAGTGTCAAAACCCAAATCAAATTGATGATCTCAAGGAGGGGCGACACAACTCTAGGGTTTTGGCATGGATTGATGAGGTGGAGATGAGTTGGAGGGGGTGGGCCATGGCCAAGAGGTGATGTGAGAGGCTAGGAAGGGCGTAGATGTGGAGAGAGGGGTCCACAACTCAATCAAAAGCATGTTCTAAGGTTTTCTCATGAGTGTTGGGTATGTGTTATATTTTTTGCACGAGTAGCAATGTATGAGCGTATGCGTCGGGTGTGCAGGGGGGTTTGGGGGCAACGCCCCCGAAAACAAATTTTCTGCATCGGGACCGCATTATATTTAGGTGGTTTTTCGGCACATGGTTTCTTTGCCGATGGTTTTCTATTTCCGGTTAAGGAATTAGAGTTTTGGACTAATCCAGGTCATTGGGTTAGGGTTTTGAATGTCGTTGGCTCCTATATGTATTTTGTATTGTAAACATTGTAACACATGAATGAATATAGAATATGCTAGTTTTCCCGGTTTAGGTTTCCAGGGGAAAAATCTCTGTGCAATGTTTGTATTTTCCATTGTATCTTTTCTGTTCTTTTTCTGAATATCTGTTTGCAGTAGATATTGTACAAGGTTAGAATTTACATTTGGTATCAGAGCTTTATTGGCTTCAAGGGGACGCCTTTGTGGTCAAGGGTTTGGCTCGGGACTGTGATAAGCCTTGTTACAGTGGGAGATCTGTGGTATTGTTTTTTCAGGTGAAAAGAAATGGCAAGCAATTCGAAGATGGAGATCGAGAAGTTTAATGGGAAAAGTTTTGAGCTGTGGAAGCTCAAGATGGATGATCTGTTGGTGGACAGAGATCAGTGGATCGCGGTAGATCCAGGTACTGCACCTACAAGAACTTCTGCAGATGACTGGAAAAAGTTGGATCGGAAGGCAAAGAGCACAATCCGACTGTGTCTCTCCGATTCAGTATTACTGAATGTGTTAGAGAAAGCTACAACCAAGGATTTATGGGAAAAGTTGGGGAAGTTGTATCAGTCTAAGTCCCTGGTAAATAAACTATTCTTGAGAAAGAAGCTGTATAACCTGAGGATGAGAGATGGAGACTCGGTGGTAGAGCATTTGAACGCCTTCAATACTGTGGTAAGTCAGTTAGTATCTGTTGAGATTAAAATTCCAGATGAAGATAAATGTATCAATTTGTTGTGTTCTTTACCAGACTCGTGGGATAGTCTGGTTGTGGCCATAGGTAGTAATACAACTTCCTTTTAGTTTGAAGAAGTGGTCTCATCCTTTTTGTCGGAGGAGATGAGACGGAAGAATATAGAAGGACATAGCATAGACACATTATTTGCAAGAGGACATTCCCAGGAAATAAATAGATCTAATTTCTCAAGTGGGAGATCTAAGTCTAAGGGTAGATCTAAATCTCCCGGAAAGTTTGTAAGGGTATGTTGGAGATGTGGAAAAGAAGGGCACTATAAGAAGCAGTGTAGATCCAAAGTTGAGAAAAAGAAGGGATCTGAAGAATCTTCTTCTACAGAAGAAAAGACCTCCAAGGAAGGAGGGGATGTGTACTTGGCCTCTTCAAGCACACATGCAGATCATGAGTCATGGTTGGTTGACTCTGGTGCATCCTTTCATATGACTCCCCATAGGGAGTAGTTCTGCGAATATGAAAGGTATGATGGAGGTAATGTTTTCTTAGGTAATGATTCGACAACCAGAATCATAGGAAGAGGAAGGGTCAAGTTGAGGTTCATAGATGGAAGGATTAGAACACTGCCTAGTGTTCTGCACATCCCAGGTTTGGCCAAAAATTTTATTTTTGTAAGCAAAATGGACGATGCAGGGGTAAAAACAATATTTGAAAAGGAAACCTGCAGGATGGTTTGAGGAGCAATGGTGTTGCTGAGGGGAGTTCGGTTTGGAACTCTGTATAAGTTGGAAGGAAGCACTATTAGTGATGGGTCTAATAGTTCCATTGTTCCTGATATTGGAGTTGAAGAAGAAAGAACTCCTACAGTCTCTGGAGAAAAGGTTATGCTGTGGCATCAAAGATTGGGGCATATCGGAGAGAAGGGTCTTCGACTACTACACGGTAAAGGTATGGTTGAAGGTATGTCTAACTGCTCTCTAGATTTTGATTTCTGTGAACATTGTCTATATGGGAAGCAGAATCGGGTAAGATTCCCCTCTGGTGCAATGAGAGCAGAAGGAATTTTACAGCTAGTTCACAGTGATGTTTTTAGACCTGTGTCGGTCCCATCATTGGGAAAATCTGTGTACTATGTCTCATTTATAGATGACTTCTCGAGGAAGACTTGGATGTATTTCCTTAGGAAGAAATCTGAAGTCTTTGACAGGTTTAAAGAGTTTAAGGCTCTTGTTGAGAATCAAACAGAGAAAAGAATTAAGGTGTTGAGGACAGATAATGGTGGAGAGTTCTGCGGAAACGAATTTGAAGAATTCTGTAAGAAGTGCGGTATAGCAAGGCAGAAGACTACTCCATATACACCTCAGCAGAATGGAGTTGCAGAAAGGATGAACAGGATGCTGATGGAAAAAGCAAGGTGCATGCTCAGTGGTGTAGGGTTAGGGAAAGAATTCTGGGCAGAGGCAGTGGGTACTGCATGTTACCTGGTCAACAAATCACCCTCATCAACGTTGGATGACAAGACTCCACAAGAGGTATGGACTGATAAGGAACCTTCTCTCACACATCTCAAGGTTTTTGGCTGTGATGCATATGTTCATGTTCCAAAGGAAAACAACAGTAAGCAGGATAAGAAGGCTGAAAAGTGTATCTTTATTGGATATAAAGATGGTCTCAAAGGTTATAAGCTTTGGAACCCAGAAACTAAGAAGGTAGTGTATAGCCGAGATGTGGTATTTAGAGAAATGAAGGATGTTAAACAGGAAGCCCTACCGATTAAGGAAGAGCTAGAGAAGATAGAGTTTGATTTAAAGGATGATGAATCAGACTCTACAGAAGATCATGAATCAGAAGAAGAAGATCCTCATACTCCAGTATTGAGGAGATCGGATCGAGAAAGAAGGTTACCGAAAAGGTATAGTCCATCTGATTTCCGTTCAAATTTTGCTTTGTCTATTACTGATGATGATCCTAGAATTGTCAGGGAGGCAGTGGATTCAGAGGATGGAAATCTCTGGAAAAGGGCCATGAACGAAGAAAATGCATCTTTGGATAAGAATGAGGCTTGGGATCTAGTGGAGTTGCCAACTGGAAGAAAGCCCATTGGCAACAAATGGGTGTTTAAAAAGAAGTTGAATGCAAAAGGAAAAGTGGAGAAATACAAAGCTCGGTTAGTAGCAAAGGGTTATTCCCAGGTTGAGGGAATTGATTTTGGTGAGATTTTTTCTCCTGTTGCCAAGTTAACCTCCATAAGATTTCTGTTATCTATTGCTGCTGCATTTGATTTTGAAATAGAACAAATGGATGTGAAGACAACATTCCTACATGGGGATCTGGAAGAAGAAATCTATATGAAGCAACCAAAAGGTTATGCTGTGAAGGGAAAGAAGGAGCTGGTATGCAAGCTGAAAAAGTCCCTGTATGGTTTAAAACAATCACCAAGAATGTGGTATCAAAATTCTGATACTTATATGCTGGGACTTGGCTTCACAAAAAGCAAAGAAGATCACTGTGTGTATTTTAAATTAATTGGTGATCATTTGATTTATTTGGTCTTATATGTGGATGACATGTTGCTGATAGGAAACAACAAGGAGATTATCCAGGATGTGAAAACTCAGTTGTCCTCTAAATTTGACATGAAGGATCTTGGTGCTTCAAATTTTATTTTGGGCATGGAAATTAAAAGAGATCGGAAAAGGAGGAAACTCTGGTTAAATCAGAGAAAATATGTCGAGACAATATTGCAGAGGTTTAATATGCAGGAATATAAACCGGTTAAGGTTCCTATTCCTGTTGGTGTAAAGTTATCTACAGATCAGTGTCCCAAGACACATGAAGAAGAGGAGGACATATCTCATGTTCCATATGCGAGTGCAGTTGGCAGTTTGATGTATGCAATGGTCTGTACTAGACCAAACATTGCACATGCAGTGGGAGTTTTGAGCAGGTATATGTCAAAACCAGGGAAGGAGCATTGGACAATAGTAAAAAGGGTTTTCAGGTATTTGCGTGGCACTGCCAACTATGGATTGTGCTACGAAGGAAGACCGGGATTGGACAGAGTGGTGGATATACATGGCTTTGTGGATGCAGACTGGGATGGAGATTTGGATCGTAGGAGATCTACAAGCGGGTATGTGTTTAACGTGTTTGGAGGAGCAATAAGTTGGATGAGCAAAAGACAGGGTGTAGTGGCACTTTCAACTACAAAAACTGAATACATGGCAACCACTCATGCAAGTAAGGAAGCAGTATGGTTACAAAGATTGTGTTCAGGTATTGGGTTGGTACAACAAGCTGTAAGGATAGAGTGTGACAGTCAGAGTGCAATTTTTCTGGCGAAGAACCCTGCTTATCATTCAAAGACAAAGCACATTGATGTTCAATATCACTTTGTGAGAGACATGGTTGAAGAAAAGAAAGTGTCACTGATGAAGGTGGACACTTTGAAGAATGTTGCAGACTCATTAACAAAATCTGTGAGCACTGAGAAGTTCTCTTGGTGTAGAGGATCCATGGGCATTGTTGCCCTGGATTGTTGACTATGTAACCCTGTAACCCCCTGTATGCAAAGAAAACAACAAGTGGGGGAATGTTGGGTATGTGTTATATTCTTTGCACGAGTAGTAGTGTCTGAGCGTATGCGTCGGGAGCACAGGGGGTTAGAGGGGCAGTCGCTAGGCTCCCCCTCGGGACCGCATTTTTCAGGACCACATTATATTTAGGTGGATTTTCGGCACATGGTTTCTTTGCCGATGGTTTTCTATTTCCGATTAAGGAATTAGGGTTTTGGACTAATCCAGGTCATTGGGTTAGGGTTTTGGATGTCGCTGGCTCCTATATGTATTTTGTATTGTAAACATTGTAGCACCTGAATGAATATAGAATATGTTGGTTTTCCCGGTTTGGGTTTCCAGGGGAAAAATCTCTGTGTAATGTTTGTATTTGCCATTGTATCTTTTCTGTTCTTTTTCTGAATATCTGTTTGCAGTAGATATTGTACAAGGTTAGAATTTACAATGAGAGGGGGGTGCAAATCCCCTAGGGGGCGTGAGGGTCTAAGTGAGTGTTGAGTTTAGGGGGTGGGTAAAGGTTATGAAAAGGTTTGGGTAGGCTAGGAAAGGGTTTTCTCATCATTTTCCACCTTTACTTTTCTCAATTTGCTCAAAATTACAAAAAATAACATTTTTACTATGTCATGACTAGCAATTAAAATTGTTGTTTTGACTGACTTGGACTCCCTATGGACAAACACCTATCAAAAGTTGTCCGTCTGAGCTGAAACTTGGTCTAAGGGTGTAGGGGGTCTCATTCCATTTCGTTTGAGCACAAATACCCCTAGCAAAAGCCCAAGGACCTAGTTTTTACATTATTTATCAAAATTAAATTAAAATTAATTAATTAAATTACCCAACCTTAGGCAATTTTAATTAATTAAAAAAACCTATCTAGATTCGACGAAATTCCGCAAAACTTTGAGAGATGTCTTACATGGTCATTTACATCATTCCTAAACACTAGCTAGCAGAGGATGACACCATTAGAATGCCTTTCACCACTTTGAAAGAATTATTTGTGGGAGTGAAAAACTCAAGGGAAATTAATAAGGTTGGTTAGGCCAAATTAATAACCTGAGGAAAAAAAACACTTAGTGAAAGGAACTCTCCTAATGGAGAAATCCTAAGGTAACTGACCTAACCATGATCCATGCAGACCCATTACATTATTATCCCACGCAGGGGAGCGAAAATTTCAATTACAAGAATACAAGTTGAAGGCCAAAAATGCCTTGTAGAACTAGGAAGTCTTTGACTTGGTAGCATCTCTGATGATGCATATCTTCATGGTACATGGAGTTGACCCCCTAGTTGAATACGTGGTCAACACCTTCTCAAAACCCTAGGTCACCGGGGACGTCTCCCCTGGGCCTACCACCCTAAACAGAAAGAGTTATCCTATCGAGGTGACAGTGGTGGGATAGTCTCCAGTTTCGCCAGTTTGCCTTTGTATCACCTTTCATTTACTTCCAAGTACAAATTGCGCGATAACAAGGCCTAAATGTACATGTAATGTGTAAATACATATGTAATAGGGTCGGCCTAGTGATAAAGGGGCATCATGTGCAAGTGTGAATAGATATATATATATATATATATATATATATATATATATAGAGAGAGAGAGAGAGAGAGAGAGAGAGAGAGAGAGAGAGAGAGAGAGATCGATCTTGTATTCATTATTTGGAGAAGGAAATTGTGAAGTATGAATGGTATTTGGTTATTTGGAGGGGGTTCCCCTATTATTTAAGGAGTTATTGTGTAACTTATCTATCTTGGAGTTGTGCTCCACTCTCACATTTTGTACATGGTGTGTACTTATGTTATTTTATGATATTTTGAGCATTTTGGTTCATTACAGAGGAGGCTGCTCCACATAGGCAAGCAATAAGGTTTATTGATGAAATTAATTAGTTTCATGTAGGAGATGGAATTTGGGCATACCATAAGAAGCAACACTTTATGGAGAAGAAGATAAAGTAGGTGAAATATGCCCCATATACTATCATTGAACCAACTGGAGAGAACATGTTCAAGTTGGACTTATCATCTTGCAAGGACATTCCTCTAGTTGTTAATGTGGATTTCATGAAGCTCTTGCCATTGATGTTGGACAATGATGGAGAAGAATTTCTCATGTTGATACCTGAAGATTTAGTTGTTGATGTTGGCATAGAGATAGAAGCAAATATAGTTCCATGGTGCAAAGAGTAGGTAACTAGGCAAGGAACCCTGACACTTTATCATGTTGGGTTGAAAGGACAGTTACCCCAAGCTAGAAAGTGGTCTACCTTAGATTAGATTCAAGTTAAGTTTTCCTAATTGGCAAGATAGTTGTGGGTGAGGAACAACTCCTAAGTGGGGATGTTTGATACGAAAGAGGCAGAGATCAACTAAGTCCATGATTGGAGAAGTTGTGCTAAAGAGAGGTTCATTCTAGGAATTTATTTGAGTATGGGCATGGAAATTTGGGTGTTGTATCAAAGATGCAAAGTCACATAGAATCATTAGTGCAGGATGTACATTGCAATTGTAAGCTTTGTTGTGCATTTAGACTGGAAATATGGCTGTGTCATGGATGTGCTTATACGCTAGTTGTGCAGTTCTAGTGTTATGGCCCTGTCATGCTTCACCAAAGTTTGGTCTCGCTTAAACTTTGTTGTGTTACCTTGGTGCACACTTTGGTCACAAGCATACACAACTCAGCTCAGTGCAAACATGTTGATGTGCAGGGACAACTCAGCAAGTAGTTATATGCAGAAGCTCAATGATCAGAATGAATTGCATTCTTCCTCTTTCTCTCTTCATCTTCCCAAATTTTGTATACTAATGTAATCGAGGATATGAACAGAGGAAAACAAGTCCTTTTGTTTTCCCTTAGTAGATTATTTTCACCTCCCTTAGATTGTAAAGAGGTTGGTGGTGGGTGTAGTGGAATCACTTTATTGTTCTGCATTGTTGTAAGCTTTATGCTGTTCATATAACTGTACAGAGTTATCTTATTAACAAATTCCGGGTTAAGTTGCTGCCCAAATTATTGCAGCAATGTGTATGGATGATTCTGTTAACTCATTTCCATTCCTGAGTGATTTTCTTAAGTATTTGTCATGCCATAGACTATTGACTCTGTATGTAAGTTGAGCTCATCGCACCTGCTGTTGTGGTTTTGCTAATTCTGCTAGGACACACCTGGATCAATCTGTATGCTGAATCGAAGGTCCCTCTCATGGAGATGAAAATTGCAAGTGAATATGGGCAACAAGAACGCAAAAAACTAACTTTTAAATGAGAAAAGCACTCCTGCTGACCATTTGTTATTTTAATAAATCTGGAAAAATTCAACAGACTCAAAAAATTGCAAGTCTGCTGATTTTTTCCAAAAAGGTTCTGGTTAAAAATTGTTTGGGGATGGACTTGCCGATTAGTCAGTGGGGATGGAAACACTGATATATATTATTAGTAATATAATGGGTCATATAACACTAGGGTTTAGAATTCAAATTTCATGCACACACATGGGGGATATGTATCAACTTTTACTTAGCTTTAGTTTGGTTTTCACATAAACTTATATTATAAGGAATAATATATAGGAATCAGGATGAATAGAGATATAATGTATGTTTTTTATTTACATACCTATGTGCACATGTGTTGAAATTATTCACTTTGATCATTTGTTTTAAAATAAAGCTAGATGTTTTCTTTTCCAGGTTTGGGATAGGCGATGCCTTACATCTAGGGCACAGCCTGCTGGAACTCTAGTTGGACATTTGGAAGGCATTACTTTCATTGATAGTCGTGGAGATGGACGCTATCTTATTTCTAATGGAAAAGACCAGACAACAAAGCTGTGGGATATTCGTAAAATGACTGCGGGAAATCCTAGGTATGTCATCCTCTTCTCTCAGTCCTTTATGAGTGTTGCTTTGACATTATCACAAATTGTTGTAGTAAATAATCATTCTCCCAGAATTTGATGGATGACATTGTCAAATTTTTCAAGAGAACCTTTCACCATATGGTCATATTCTTTTTTCTGTGGCACAATTGCCAGCTAACCATTTGGATCTAACACTAAGTTGCATGAAATGTGGAATTTATCTAGAAGTTTCCGAAGCAGGAATGCCTAGAAATGTGACCCCCCAAAATGGGTACATCGGGGGAAAGAAAAAAAGAACGATACACATAAATGACATTTTAGAAGGAAAAGCATGTCTATATTAACTCCCATAGATGATTACATGATGCAAAATCCAAATTTATCCTTTATAGATGAGGCTATACATCCAAAATCAGCCTTTATACATGATGCTATATGTGATGTGTTATCCCCGATATCTAGGGATAACTAGGAGATCATGTCTCGAGGCCCACATGGTCCTAGACATGGAGTACCGAGAGCAGGGTTGACTTGAGCATGGCCCTTGAGGGCCCATCTTTCTTCTTCTCCACCAGACTTGTCCTGCCAGCAGTAGCAGCTTCCATCACCACCGGCCTGGGCTTGCATCGGAGAGGACTCTTGCTCCATGAGGTAATTGGTCCGAGGTATCATGGTATGTGTCATATTTGATTGTTATAACCTTCTTATATATGCATTAGGTTCCTTTCA